>DWME01003083.1:0-19159 GCA_018244795.1 Parelbella ahira ahira | reverse complement strand
TTGTACACGTGATTATATATGTACCGGATTCACTCACTTACGTTTTTTGGGATGGGCCGACTGGTTTTGGACCTGTACGAGGTCCTTCATCATGAGCCCACGCCCTTTGCAGCGAGGTCACGGCGAAGTCACTCCGCCGTACATAAGTCAATCCGGTCCATATATAATCATAAATATGCTATATGTATGTACTTAGTGCTGATAGCTAGACTCAGTGATTTAGTATCATCATCAGCTTGTTCCAGTCCGCGGATTGAGATCCAAGGCTTAGTGTACGCGACCGTGATTGGCAATGACGTTATAAGTCATGATCACTGGATAATACTGTTATTACGTGGCATTAATTACTTTTGTTTCATGACTCGATGTCACTTTGTTTCAAAGATGTCATAGAACATAAATATCTTTGCACAAAACATTATACGTTAGTATAAATTTTGAACAATATATGACATTTTTTTAAATCCGAATGTATTCGCACGCTAGTGTGTTACAGATCACGAAATGTACTAAAAGCAAAGCCACAGAATACATGAATGAGTAAACAAATACTTTTACGATGTTCGTCGTATACGTTACATCTCAGGAATTCTTCGCAAACGAGTGAGGAAATCTCGCGCGTCCACGACATTCTCCTCACGTTGCGAATGAGTGGCCGACAAAGGGAAAAAGGGCTTGCATACCTTATTACCACCTTTTTGCAAATCCCTACTTATGTGAGACACGACACACTCGTAATTTCAAATAAAGAACAAAGTCTACGTGACGACAACAAAACTTTGTGTCATAAAGTACATTTTTTAAGTAATCTGAGATGGGTATTTACATAAAAAACATGTTACGACATCGCGCGTGTGTAAATATGAGAAAAGCTAATTTACCAGAAATACGTTGATAGAGTAGAATTTTATTTTATTTTATTTTTATAACGATAATTATTGTTCAGCGTTTAATTTAATTTAATTTTTATAACGTAGGTTATTTTTTAGCGTTAAATAATATAAATACCTTTACAATTTTATTGTAATTGTTTGTCGCATATTAAAAATGGAAATTATTGTTTCGTCCTTGAATATCTGTAAAAAAAACCAATTGCTACATGACGTCATATTACAATAATAGTTAAGTAAGTATCGCGGGCAACACGGCCACAAATAGTGCAGAAAAAAAATATTGGACACATTGTTAATGAAAAAATTCTCTAAGTATTTTAAATGAACCATGATTTTAAAATTGGAACAATATCAAAACAAACTATGGAACGAAAGAAAACGCTCACATGCATATTTTAACTGAAAAGGCTGTAGGTACAATTGGCAGTCAGTGACTGTAGAAAAAAAATATTTACATTCATATGCTAGAATAGCAGTATTTATAGATGTTGTATGTAACAAACTACGAAACATATAATAACGTTCGATGTCCTATTCATTTTCAAATAATTCTCATTTGAAATTCCACCCAAACTTCGAGTAATTTTTCTTATTTAATTCCCACCCTCATCATTAACAGGACAAGCTATAAAAAACGTTCAAAAAAACAACACCAAGTTAACTTGAACACCGAAAATATTACGGGCTAGAGCTTTACAAATTTTTCCTGCATATTTTTCTACGTCTGAATGTCACCGCGAGTTTCTTTGCAATTAATCAGAAAGTCAATGAGCCGTTTTGTTTGGACATATCTGATGAACAATCCTTCCCTAGAGCCTCGCCAGGAGTATTAAGTAGCGTAATCGAAAGCTACTTTTGTTCAATGGATATTGACATTTCTGAACACAAAGTACGAGCACTATATAAATTGTACAATTTGTTCTGAAATAACCTTATATATTTTAAAAGCGCAGGATTTACCCAAGTTTGAAATGTATTATTGGCAATACTAGAAATGTAAAATCTTATATACCTACATATATTTAAGGAAGGCAGACCGTTAATAGGAATAACAAACTACATTAAAGTCATAAAAAAATCCGAAATTTAAATACCTATAACTTTCTATCTATTTTATCACGACCCTCACTTCTAAAAAATGAACTGAACACGAAATAAATTGTGTGTTTCTCTAAACAGCAGTCATAATAATTTAAAAATATAATTTCATTATTTATATTTGTCTCCGAGACAAAGACGATTTACGAAGCTCAAAAATGCTCAGTTCATTGAACCCATAAAGTGCTCCCGAACAAGGAAATAGAAAGGAAGAGGAACGAAGAACAATGCTAGTATTTATAGCCTTTATCTTATTTGCATGCAATTCGGTGTATATCTGGCCCCCACTACGCACCATGCCGCGTATTGCCTTCCGACTTGTTTATAGAATATTTACTCATAAACATGCAGATTGCGGATGGGACGCGTTTTTATGTTAAAAAGAGGCAAGGGGAGCTATTTTATTTATAACCCTCTTGACTTCAACGCGTCACAGTGAGGGATTGCTTGCTGTGCATATCAGAATTAAGCCGATGGAGCCTCTGGCATATTTCATGCAATCGTTGTACTGTAGTAAAGTGACTGCAATTTTTATAAGTGACGCGGTCACGTTACATTCGCCAATGCAGAGGAGAATGTTGTCATCATTTGATATTCAAGAGAATATATTTATCAGACATCGGTAGTGATGAAATTAAAATAAAGATTTTGAAAGTTGTGCCTAATATCTTATCGTCTTCTTACCAAATTTATATTAAACGCTGACAATCATCATTTTATTTTCTGACGTTCACTGGTCACATGCCTCGCTTAATAAGTAAAAAATAAAAAATATAACAAAAACTATTCGAGAATAAGCAGCGGAAAAATATAAATACGTACAAATATAACTATCTAGAATAAAATCGTACAATACTTATCATCATCATCATCATCATCATCATCATCATCAGCCTACTTCCGTCCACTGCTGAACATAGGCTTCTCCAATGGCACGCTACTGAACACCATCTTCAACGCTTCGTATCCAACCGCTGCCAACCAAATCCTAAATAAACATTTTAATTACGTATACTACATACAACTTTTTCTTTGTAGCTCAAAACATCACAAGTGAGCTTTAAAATAGTTTTAACTCCGCAGCGCTATGTAACAACATATTTTGCAACAAGTAGTTCCTCATAATTGCTTTGCTTCTTAAGTTAAGTATAAGTTACATTGATAGCTTTATTGCAGTAGTTTTTAAACGCTAGGAAAGTTTGTTATTTATATAAAAATAATAGGAGTATCCTAAAAACGTAACAACACGCCTGTAATTTTCATAGTTGTCCCAAGTTCCATACTTGAATGTAATACATTTCCACGTTTCACCAGGTATATTTTTAGATCCCATGGAATAGGTCGTGAGTCTATAGACCGGGCACAGATACAGACTCCGAACAATTACTCGAAATTTCCACTAGGAAATTTAAGTTAGCAAAATTACTAGAATCTAACCCAGTCGTCGAACCCAGAATCTCGGTGCACTCGGTGATTTCTTTCTGCCATATTCGAAGCTTGGTGTGATTTATTAATAATAATAATAATCGTTAGTCTCTTTCACTGCTGGACATAGGTCTCTCTATTAGCACGCCACTGAGCTCGATCTTCAGCTCTTTGTACCCAACCATTGCCAGCCATTTTGCGTACATCGTCACTACACAAAGCTAGAGGGCATTCTACATTTTCGTGTACAGAATAATAATAATAATTATTACACCTGTCTCTAGCTCATGTTTAAACTTGATATAATAGTATTCAGCATTAGGTGAGTTTGAGATTTGCGTTTTAAATTAGAAGTGAAAGCAAATTTGAATATTTAAAATCATATTCTATATCCTTTGATAAAAATTATTAAAATATCGCCGACCAATTCGCCCAACTCGGAACGCGGCCTTAATAAGGAATGTTTAATATTGTCTCATACATATAACTGTGGGGAAATATTTTGCTTCGCAGAGAGTGCTTCGCAATAGTATGTCCCTTTATTCACTGTGAATATTATCGTTTATACTTTTTTATAAGGTTACAGAGTACCAAATATTATTTTTTCTTGCAGATCTAAATTCATCTACGTTCGTTACTCTCTACACAAAAGATAGCGGGTTAAGGGGACAAAAAATTTTTGAAACTATGTAAATTATAATTTGTTAAGCAGTTTTATACCACAATATTTCATAACAACATATTTCATGTCAGTCTGTTGCTTATTACATTTTACTCACAGTCCACTGAGAAGTCTAGTTAAGTCTTCTTTAGTTTGAGTAAAGTCGGCGTTTTATTACTCATAACCATCACAGCTCCTAGACGTTAGTTAAATTGTAAGCATAACCGTCTTATTTTCTTCTATACTTCTTTTATAAATAAAAAGACATTAACTCGTTACTTGTTTGAAAATTGGATCTACATATTTCTTCTCTATTAATTTGATTGGAAGTTGATATTTTTACAACGTAATTTTAACCAAATACTATAATTATTTTTACTTCATTTTAATTTAAATGTAAAAATTAAAAAATGTAGAATACTTTTATTTTGACTACAGTTTTGTATAAAACTGAACTCGACACTTATTTACACCAATTTAGACATTGTCTCCGTGATGTAAAATTCACTTACCAATTCAACGTCACCCGTGAGTTGTCACGGGTGGGACAGGAAGGCACATTCGATGTTTGAAGAGTATCATCATAAAGTCAGATCCAACGTAGCAGCGGCTCCAACGCCGCCAGTGACACGTCACAGATGAGGCGGGGTAATTAAAAACGTGACCGTCGTCACTTGTCGCCCGAACGCCCATAAGGGTTTTATCTACGCCATAGCACTCGTAGACGTAGCAGCGCTACGCCTCTACGAGCTTTGTTTACTAGAAACAAACTTTTATACAGTTTAATCTTCAATTTTGGACACTCTACGCATAATATATTTTTATTCCGCCCTATTACTTTTACAACGTTAATAAACAATGTGACGTAATAGGACAGTTTATGCCAGTTGAAATTGTTATGGAATAAGATAAGAAAAACGGGGGGAATTGCCGTATTAATGTTGCTTTTACATACGTATTTGATATCACGTTTATTTCTTAAATTTTATAGAAACACAACTTCACGTAATGTAACTTCACGCTTGTAATCCCGGAAGGGGTAGGCAGAGTAGGGTAGTACACAGCCACGTTTCACCAGTTACTTTTACGTCCCATAGTGGAATAGGTGGTGAAGCTATTGCCATGGACCAGGCACCGATCTAGACTGGGAGCCACCACTAAAAAGTTCAATTACAAAAACAAAGTTAAAAAAATCCAATAGTATTCTGGCCTCGGAATCGAGCCAAGGAACTCTCGATTAGTAGTCGCGCTTCGGCACCACTCTACTAACGAAACAGGCTGTATAATAGAAACTATGTATTATATAATTTATTATATTACTATTGAGCTGTGTTGCTATTGAGCTGATTGTTCTGTGAAAAATGTAGACATTTGGCAATATAGTGATGTGCTCAGAATATACTACAAAGATAAAAAACTACGGAAGTAGTCAAAGTTTCTTTTATAAAGCTCTTACAGGCAGAAAATACCGAAAGTAACTTTATCTATATGAGCTTCAATCTAATTGCAAATATCTCATATTCACTGGCAAAAATGATCATATCTTATCTTATAGACTTCATAACGCATTTAATAGATATTACCCAAAAACCAAGTACACTTACTTTCGAGTCATCATGATCAACTTTGGTCATCTAAACACGACCCTTATTAGAATATTTATATATTTTTTATTTATAAATTCTAAGGTTTGCAGGTTTCCTCACGATGTTTTCCTTCACCGTTAGCAGGTGATATTTAAACTTAAAACGCACTTTTATAAAGAGGTGCGCGCCATGGATTTGAACCCAGGTCCCCCGGAGTGAATTCTTAACCACTAGGCTATCACTGCTTTTACCAAGCTATAATTTTATTATATTAAAATTAAATTTTTATCATATTAAAATTGAACATTTTTATTATATTAAAATTAACAATTTATTAAAAACTCATCAAAAACCTGCATGATCTGTAACACCCAGAAACCTGAAATAGCCCTAAAATTGGGTTGTTAGCTCGTCGAAGCTAGATTGGCATACTGTAGGTACGCTGAACTGAATATCTTCGGAGACTACGATAATCGACACATGCTTGTCCCCTTCAGTGATATCATCATAAATACGACCCTGGTCAAAGACGGCAGAGAAGGAATTCACCTGTTACGTCAATAAGATTACGAAACCAGTGTAAATGCGGCCGAAATTTTAAATTAAGTAATTATTACGATCGATATAAAGCTTAAATAAATGGCAATAAAAAATGATGGCAACTGAAACCAAGATAAAGTTATATTAAAATTTTAAAGTCAGTGTTATGTATTTAACATCAAATTAAGACGGTGAAAAACAGACATAATCATTTATTTTTTATTTTGTGCAATAAATATGGGACAGAGTATAATTTATATTATGCATACATACATAATTTCACACAAATTTTTCTCAGTTATTAAAAACCCAAAGACTTTGACTTACTATCAAAACGTGTCCGATTTATTCAATATATTCAAATACATATAACAAGGTCTGCCTCTTCCGAGAAAACGATGCTCACTCACTTTATAAATCTGTCTATACATGTCTGTGTTTGTTCATGTGCGTGTGTATGCACGTTCGTGTGTATGCATGTCGGTGCGTGTGTGTGCGTGTGTATTCATATAATTCTCTATCAACAAACACATTGGCGAGTTTCCCTAAAACAATCCATCACAACACAGTAGATAGAGGAAGTATTTACAAGCGGAGGTGGCGGCACACAAATATTTATCCAAGCCCGCACTAAGTTACCGCTATTTCACGCATCAAACTTTTCTTTAACGAAATTTATTCATGACATGATCCCTTGTAAATACATTTGAGAGTTTACTGTCGTAATGAATTTGATATGGCTTATGAAAACGGCCTTATCTTTTCTCATTCGCTAGTTTAACTCTCTGTTTTATGCCGCCAATGAATAATCGTTTTTCCAACGTGACTATAATTACGCAATTTATCATTGCGAAATATTATCGTATTGATCATTTCAACGTGATTATTTCGTTGCATCACTGATAATAATTATGTTAATTTGATCAAAGTGTTATTTTTAACAAGTATTTGTTAAAATTATACTCCACTAATATTTTCTACTTATCATTATTATTTTGATGCGTGTGACTGTACTACACTCTTGTGCCTATCTCTTACAAAAACATAGCCTTGATATGGATATGGGGCTAGAGACAGAACTATCTTTATTACTATCACTCGAAATTCAGTAATAAAATGTACGAAAAAAACCGTCAAATATTGTATCTTTACCTTACGGATAATATTGCATTCTCAAACGGTTGTTCCCTACGTTTTGCTTAAAATTCTATTTAACTTTTGCTTAAAAACCTATCAACCTAAAAATTGTGAACGGAATAAATCAATTTTTACCTGAAGCGAAAAATGTTACACATTTTCACTTTTGAAATTAACGATGCCATCAAAATCCCAAGCCTCACAGGTGAACTTTTGTGCAAAATTGGCACAATAAACTAAATTCTTACCCAGCCGGTGGCGTGTCTCCTCGACTTGCAGATCTCAGCTTTTCCTTACCAGGCCGCGTGCCTTTCAAATTGAAAATTCCAAGTGGCTACCTATACATTGGGTGAACGATTTAAATTGAATAATATATAATAAAACCTATTAATACATTCAGTTATCGTTTTAATATATTGTATAAAATTTTTTAAGCTTTTATGAAATTGTTATTATTATTATTGTATTGTCTGATCCTTTACGGGTTAGGCAGAGAGCACGGAATATCTAACAAAAAAATTTTGCATTAAATACTCACTGCTTTATAGATAATGTCATTATTGTTAGGGTATAATGTTAATTAAAATGATTGCCAATAAAAATTTGAGTATTTACTACTAAACATTAATGAACTAACAAATAAAACGAAACTCATTAATCGTTTTTCATCAATAGACGCCATTTATTACTGGCAAGACACTAAATAAAAAAAAAAGCAACTAAACTTGAATATCGAAATGATAAGATTTACAATAGAACGTTACGAGCACTTGTTCATTACGTCGTTATTAAACAAAAACCGTTAGAACATCTTTTAATATGCGCAGAAGAGATTTATTCAGCAAGAACATGTTCTATCAAAATATCTCGGCTGGCACGTTATGTCGACACATTCTTCTCTTAAATTGAAATTCTCCAACGCTCTGCCATAGCAAGCGGGACGGGGTCAGGCGCCAAAAGACAAATAGAACGTTCGATTAATGCTATTAAATATTATTTTTCTTTACGGTAGCATTAGATATATTAGAAAGAATTATAATAACACGTGCCAAGTAAACCAATGACAGCGATAAGTTAATGACTTTTTGGATTGAATGTAGACGGGTTTTATTAAATATTCAAACTGTCGTAAATATAAAAATATAATGTAACATACTTTATTATATGTCTGTATATTCCAGAAAAGCTAGCCTGAGGAGTGTAACAGCACTTTTCATCAGTTAAATTACACGTAAATAAAAGTAAATAAATAAAGAAGAGCAAACAAATGTATCTTAAGGAAAATAAATGCGGAAGCAAAACAAAATCTATTCGAAGTGTGTTTTAAATCGATAGTACTATCAAAATGCGAGGCTAGACCGTTCAAAGGCAGCGCCCCGACTTCAAAGGATGCGTTCGTACAAAACGAGGCGCACCTTCCCTACGCTCCCACAGAGGCCGTGCACAAGTGTTTAAGATATCAGATCTATTCCGTTCACCGAGGATATTATACAATGAGATACGAGCATAAAGTTTTCTTTCGTTCACACATTTATACATTCTTCCGTTCGTTAATTCGTTCACTCATTCGTTTGTTCAATCAATTAATCGTTCACTCATTCATTCATTCTTTAATTTCTTAGTTCCTTCACACCGGTGTTACCACACACTCCTATAAGAGTTAACTGAGAACTACGACAGTTTGACATTCATTTATTTATGTATTTCGCTAATTTTGTAAGCTTACGTAATCACGCACCCATAGGTACTACGCGCTAGGAAAATTACTGCGAGGATTATTACAAACTAGAGAAACCCTGTACTGCAATAGACTAGCAAAAGGAAATGCAAGATCATCATCATCATCATCAGCCTATCTTAGTCCACTGCTGGACGTAAGCCTCCCCTAATGGGCGCGATCCCACCCTGTATATATTTATATAAAAAGATCGATCATACATATAGCACTAAATGTAATTGAATAATTAAAATAAGATTCATAGAATAATTTTACCCAAGTTTTTAAATAATTTTTTTGTCGGTATTACTATCAAATTGCGAGCTAGACAGACAGTTCAAAGGCCACTTCGGTTTTCACGGATATCGTCTTGTGAAATAAAGCTTAGTTTTCTCCTCAGACCTGTATCTAGGTATAATATATTTTCTCTAACGTGTGCACTAGAAGAAAAGAGCGTTCGTTCATTTAAGCTACCGTTAAAGAGCTTTTAACGACTAGTAAGCTTTAGTACATCGCTGAATCAAATATTAGTTTTATTAAAATTTTTACTTAAAACTGAGTTTCTACTTATTAAAGAAGGAGAACTAAGTTTAGCAGGACAATATCTAGTATGTTCATTTTATAAGGTGTATTAATTATTTATGGTTAATAAATGAGAAATATGAATAATTTAAAGGTAAGGTGTAACGTGTGAGTGTTCACCCCTGGTTTGGCGTTGTTATTATGGCGTGATGTAACGTTTTTTTATTAATAATGTCAGATATCATGAATGTTTGTTTTTAAATATAAAGCAAATACGACGAGAATAATAATAATTACGATACCCATAAACAAACCGACGACATAAAGCAGAAGAACATATTATTGTAAAATGGTTCATAAACTGTTTGTGCAACTCGAACAATAAACAATAGTAAGCACTAAAATATTCGCAGAATCATCTTGATAAATACATATACATATGTAGATAACAAAGAAAACAATATACCAAATGCTGTACAATGATCCGGTACAAAGTAAGATGAAGCAATTATTTAGCTAAGTCATGCGTTGTATTTCCGCTCATTAGCTTATATTTATTAAATTTACAGCGACTGGGGGCTGACGATAAGCTGCGGGACGTGAGCGACTCAGACTCCGTCGACTGAATAACAATGCAAGCGGGCATCTAAAACGTTGCTTTTTGTACCGCAAATTATTCAAAAACCCTTACACAATTGCCATTCACTACCTACATATTGTTGCGGCATTTTAGTCATGAATTTTTCATCCGTGACACAATGCAAACTCGTAATATGATTACGCTAAAAAGAAAGTCGCTTAGATAAAAAAATTGTAGCTTAACACAGACCAAGCGAAAAATGTACCGGAGAAGCGACAAGCTGAAGCGCTCGCCGACAACTTGCCAGCGTAATTTACTTCTTAATTCATAATGCACTTATATCTCCGACGCTTGAAAAAGTCATTTTAACGTTCAAAACCGCTACTGACAGTGAATGACTTGTGACTTGTTCATTCACTCTTGAACATTCATAATTCACTTTAGACCATACATATTTAACATATGTATATGATTATCTTCATACGTGACATAAAAGATGGCTTAATTGCACATTAACCTGAATTTAATTTTAAAATAACTTTAGAGTTAGGATTGTGTTTTGTGTGTGATTGGGTAAAATATACTAATTAATTCGAAGAGTATTTTAACCCTTGTAAATACAAATATATACGTACATACGCAACGTATACATACATACATACATATGAATATGCAACAATTATACATTAAAATTGAATCTGAGAATTTAAAGTCTAGTCGGTAGTCGTCTGTATTCTCCTTGCGCTTAAAATATCTCATTTTTAAATGACTCTTCTTATCACACAGTTTAAATTTGGCACGCACCTACTCAGGAGCGAGAACAGTCTGATACAGGTATAATACATAAATATTGCATCAACAGAAAAGATCTAAACAGAAATATCTCCATGACATTCAGAATGGTTTCGACGTACAATAGCTAATATCGGAGTTTATAAGAAATTCTCTGCTATTACCATTTATTAAGCTACGGAGCACGCTAGAGTGAATGGCTTTTAACTATATTAAAGGCGGTATGAAGAATTTGTACTAAAAACTGTTTGTGGTTCGCTAACAGTGATCATGTTGGCATCCCGGTTGGTTCAGTGGATTGTGAATGTTACCGCGGACCAGGCTCGTGGGTTTGATTAACGTTCAGGACAAAAAATTGTGTTATAAACACGAGGATTTCTTCTGTCTGAGCGTAAAAAACGCATCTAACTAATTATTTATTATTATTGGTGTACGGTTTTGGTGGCATAGTTGTGTGTTAAGATTTAATTATAATAACTATTATTGTTATTCACAACCGTTTCCTCAACGGTAAGTCAAAGGGCATGATTCCCCAAACATCTATTGAGGAGCAAAAGCACGCCAGTCACCTCGATCTTCAGCCCCTCTCATCCAACCATTCTATCCTCATATAAAATGCATTTAAACACATAGACTGACTTTGCCGCTCTATGCTTACAAACCTATCATGCTTTTTCTACGCGCATCATTAATTGACGCGCTCTATGTAATGTAAAATGTGTTTAAACATAGTTATAGTTACATGGAAGTGAGGACGGGTCCGCAAAGTGCTCGATAACCGCGCGACCGCGGCCTATCGCTGTTTGATAGCGGCACTTTGCCCAACTCACCATCTGACGCCATTAGGTCGGCGGATATTGAAAAAGTGAGCGCAGCGCTGATCCGCGGCAACCACATGTGCGATGGGCCTTTCGCGGTCAGAAATATTACATTAACGGCTCCACTATACATTATTATTAAACCGTATGTCTATAACCTAAGCTTGTATATTTCGGTGGCCGTGATAGCTTAATAGTGTATAATTCATCTTCCCGTAAGATCCTGGGTGCGAATCCTAGCGCGCACCTCTTGCTTATAAAAAATATGAGTTAAAAAAGTTGAAGTACCACATGCTCTAACGCTGAAAAAAACAATGTTTTGAAACTTACAAACTTTGGAGTTCCCTATAATGTTATGTAGGGTGTGTGAAAATTGCCCGCCAGCATTAAGCCAACGCGACAGAATATGGCCTTCATTCTTCTCATTTTATAACGAGACCAGTGTCTAACGATGGAAGGATAAAAGGCTTGATGATGTTATACTATACATTAATGAACTTTGAAAAATAATAAAACAAGCAAACTCAACTGTGCAATGACAACATCTACCAGATAAATTTGGCACCTTAAAACAATTTCCATACAATATTTTGTTTATTTCTATTTATTAAATTTTCTTTATATATAACGGTTTTATAAAAATACAAAACGAATAGAATAAATAAGAAGGTATTTAAACGAACAGACCGCCAGTAGATTATACTAAATCTATTATTCAAATGTTCTTCAATACCGGGAATTTAATGCGGGACACTCTGGATAGCGCCGGGATGATCAGTATTATACTTCACAAGCTTGCCAATTATTAACTATATACTGTAATATCTCCCGAGACCCCCGTGTATGAAGAAAGTTATTGATTTGTAAAAGAAGCTAGTCAGATCTGTAAGGATAGAAATGGAAGCAGTTGGTGCTACCTGCCTACCCTGTAAAGGACCTTGCGTGAGGATCGTTTATTATATGTATAAAACACTAGTGTTTGCGCGCCTGAACGAATAGCAAAACAATTGCGCTAGATTCTGTTGTCTATGACAATTCAAAAAACTTAAAACTAACTGTAACTGTCACTGTCACTGTATGTACTGTGTGTTCTCGAAATAAATGTTATAATACTATTATATTGAAGAAAATACTTTTATTTGGCCACCGAGTGTTCCGCTAAAGACATAAATTGGTGGCCCATGAGGGGAACAAGAAGAACTCGCAAAACATTAAGAATTACGCAAAATTACAACGAAAATACAGACGTCTGCTAACAATCACGCGGCTACATACAACTCGAGTATTAAAAGGTGTTGCAAATTCGAAGTTTATTGGATTGAAAGGCAGCAGGCGAGCAAAGGACGAGCTGGTGAACGAGCAGTGGTGCAGCTAAAGTTCCACATCGTGCTTCAGCGGCAAAAATCATCAAAGATAAGTGCCCTAAGTGATTCCTTTGTTCTACCAAAGTGGCTAATAATCATTCCATACCCTTTAAAATCCTTTCAATTCCCTTAAAGTATCCCACAGAAACTTATTGTCATTGCCAACAGTTGCAAATTCAAGGTTATAGCTAAAAGTAACGTAAAATTCTAGAACATTTGTACTTAACTACCAACATTACAAAAAAAATAAATAAAAATTGTTAATTTCATTTCAAATTCGTTAAAAGCAATAAAATAACAAATATTTACGTGCATTTTGTTTGGTAAATCATAAATTAGTGTAGATTAGAGATAATATTAAGTAATCATAGTAAAATTTCTGTATAATATATAAGATACAAATATTTCATTTACCTATCGCGCCAAACGTAATTAACGATGCCTGACCAAGCTGATAAACAGCGTTTAAAGGAATTACTGATTAAACGTATTTCTATAAAAGGTCAAGTAACTAAATTTAAAAATTACCTAAGTACTTTACATGGGGAGCCCGAGTTAGTTAAGCTACAGTTAGCTGAATTAACTCTTAAGCTAGCAAGGTTTGAAGCATTGTCAGTTAAGTTTGATGACTTGCAGAGTGAGATCGAGGTCCTTAACCCAGATAATATTAATATTGAAATAGATGAAAGAGATACTATTGAGCAAGAGTTTATTTCGCATACTGTCTCTGCTAAAACTTTATTGGAAGCTCACACTCGGAGGCGCGACAGCTGCTTCTCGAGTCATGATGAATCTTGCCACTATGACCATCAAGAAATAGGTTTAAAGTTACCTCAGATCCAAATATCTAAATTTGATGGGGCTTACTTCCGGTGGTTAGAGTTCCGAGATACATTTGAAAGTTTAATTCATAGCAATAGTAAAATTTCCCCAGTTCATAAATTTCATTATCTTATATCTTATTTAGAAGGCGAGGCGGCACGTATTATTTCAAATTTAGAAGTGTCGTCTGCCAACTACGCTGACGCCTGGAAGTTGCTGTGCAGTCGCTATGACAACAAGCGTATCTTAATAAACCATCACCTTCGCTCTTTATTTGACGTTAAGCCACTTCCTCGAGAGTCAGAAAGATCATTGCGTTTTTTGGTAGATCACGTAACTAAGAATTTACGGGCTCTGGCCAGCTTAGGACAACCGACGGATAAGTGGGATATTATTATTATATTCGTGTTATCTTCCAAACTAGATAGCGTCACCTTGATGAAATGGGAGGAGCACCGTAATAGCATAGAAAGCGATGTGCCTACTTTAAATGAATTTTCTAAATTTCTCATAGATCGAGCGGATGTTCTGGAGTCAATGAATCGCAATAATAAAACGGATAATCCATTTAAAAATCTACCTTCCACGTCTAAAAACTACCAGATACAAAATAGCCAAATGAAGGTGCACAATAATTCATTTACAAAATCATTCGTAACTGCAAATAAGTCATTTGTAAAACGTAATAATTCACTTTATTGTGTTATTTGCAATGAAAACCATAAAATCTATGATTGTCCTACATTTAAAGCAAAGGGGGTTGAAGAGAGGTTAGATGACGTCAAAAAATATAAATTATGTTTGAATTGTTTACGTCAAGGTTACCCAGCTAGCGAATGTCGTATGGGGCCTTGTCGCGAATGCAAAAAACGACACAACAGCTTGTTGCACACTACCTTAGCCAATAATTACAACACGGTTGCAGTCGATAAGCATGAGTCATTAGTTAACTTTTCTAATCACGTTTCAGATCAAGTACTTCTCTCTACAGCTATTATTGAAATATCGAATCCATTAACTAGTCAAAAGGTTAAGGTTCGGGCGCTGCTTGACTGTGGCAGCCAATCATCATTTATTAGTAAATCATTGAAAGATAAGTTGTCATTAAATTCTACCCAGATTAACCCACTAAAGGTTATCGGTATTGGCAATAATTGTACAAATCATATAGTAGAAAAGTGTCAACCTAAAATAAAATCACTGAATACTAATTTCCATATGTTTTTATCATGTTATGTCATTCCAGAAATAACTGGTTTTGTGCCTAAATTCACAATAAACTTGCAAGGTTTTAATTTGCCTACGAATGTGCAGTTAGCTGATCCAAGCTTTTATCGGCCTGCACCCATAGATATTTTAATTGGAGCCGATATGTTCTGGGACATTGTAAAATCCGAACACAGGTCTTTAGGTGTTAATAAACCCAAATTAATTAATTCACAGTTGGGCTGGTTAATTGTCGGTCCAATAAGTTCATCATTTTTGTGCTATAATAATCAATATAATAATAATAAAATGTCAGATCATAAAATAAATTGTAATGTCGCTTCTACCAGTAGTTCAATTGATAATATAAATAAAAACCTAACAAAATTCTGGGAGCTAGAAGAACTTCCTGTTAGGTCACCTTTGTCTGACAAGGACAAAGCATGTGAAGCCCAATTTTTGGCCAACACGTCACGCGAACCATCAGGCAGGTTTTGTGTAAAATTACCCATGATGGATTCGCCTGACTGTTTAGGGGATACTTACAATATGGCAAAGAGACGTTTTATGCTATTAGAAAGAAGATTTAGGCGAAATCCAATGCTAAAAATTGAATATTCTAAATTTATTAATGAATATTCTGATCTAGGTCACTTATCTACATCTAATATAGTTAAACCAAACCCTTCTTATTTTTTATGTCACCATGCAGTATTTAAGGAAGAAAGCGAATCAACTAAGCTTAGAGTTGTATTCGATGGTTCTGCTGCTTCTTCCTCCGGATACTCACTCAATGACATCCTTATGGTGGGACCCAACGTACAAGACTCTCTTTTTTCAATTTTAATACGTGCAAGGCAGTACAAATTTTTATTAACAGGAGACATTGAAAAAATGTACCGCCAGGTTACGGTCCATGAAGACAATCGTGATTTGCAATTGATTTTATGGAGAGAACATGAGTCACAGCCACTTCGTACACTAAGATTAAATACACTCACATATGGCACCGCAAGTGCTAGTTATTTGAGTACGCGCTGTTTGTGGCAGCTGGGGGAAGAACAACAGGATAAATTTATTAAAACTATAATTCAAAAGGATTTCTACGTTGATGATCTCATCACTGGTGATGATGATCCTGACAAAATACGCTATATACAAAAATCTATTACAGTGGCTTTACAAAAGGGCTGTTTCAATTTAAGAAAATTTAAAAGTAATTTACCAAATTTATTTGATCATACTACTGAAAGTCAATTGCATGAAAACTTAAAAATAAGTGAATCAACTAGCTCCCTAGGACTGGGTTGGAATCCAACATCAGATACTTTATATTTTCCTATAAAGAAAATTCCAGAAGGTGACATTGTTACTAAGCGTTTTATTATGTCTAATTCTTTCAAGTTGTTTGATCCATTGGGGCTATTAAGTCCATTTGTTGTTAAGCCTAAATTAATGTTACAGAAGCTATGGCAACTAAAATTAGATTGGGATCAACCAGTGCCTACTGACATCAAAAATGAGTGGCAAAGGTTTGCTAAAGGTCTCAATTGTCTTATAAATTTTGAATTTCCTCGGCTGGCTATAGGTGATTCAACAAATCTCATAGAAATGCATACATTTAGTGACGCGTCCCAACATGCATACGGCGCTTGCATTTATATGCGATCAGTAAGCTTAAACGGTAATGTAAACCTTAGATTACTATGTGCTAAATCAAAGGTTGCACCCTTAAAACCAACTACGGTCCCAAGACTTGAGTTGTCGGGCGCTTTGCTCGCTGCTAGGCTTTGTAAGTCGGTGGTAGACACGCTTCGAGTGAAACCTGGCAGAATTATACACTGGTGTGACTCCAGCGTAGTTCTTGCGTGGATAAATAGTGACCTAATTAAATTAAAATCGTTTGTTGCTAATCGTGTTGCAGAAATTATTGAGATAACGAATCGATCGTCCTGGCGCTATGTTTGTACTACCCAAAACCCCGCAGATCTAATTTCAAGGGGAGTGGATGCTAGTAATTTAATCACTAAAGATCTATGGTGGTACGGACCTGAGTTTTTATATAAAAATGAATATGAGTGGCCAATTTTAAAATATGATAAATACAATTCGCTGCCAGAAATAAAGTCAACCACAGTAATAATGACAGAACCAATAATTAGTTTAAATAAATTTTCAACATTAAATAAGCTTCAACGATCATTTGCGTATGTTGAGCGCTTTATCTATAATTTTAAAAATCCTAGCGTTAAACGCACGAATAATTTATCCGTCGACGAACTAAATAGTTCTTTTCATTTCTTGTGTATAATGGCTCAACGGGAATCGTTTCCGGCGGAATATGATTTAATGTCAAAAAATAAACCTCTTAATTCTAAATCTAAAATTTTATCTCTGTCACCATTTATGGACCAAGACCACTTAATTCGCGTTGGCGGTCGAATTAGTGCTTCGCAGTACGCTTACGAAAGGAAGCATCCAATACTCTTACATTCATCGCATCAGTTAACAAAGCTCTTATTCGAAAGAGAGCACATTAACAACTTGCACGCTGGTCCACAATTATTATTAGCGACAATAAGAGAGACCATATGGCCAATTGGTGGTAGGCTCTTAGCTAGACGGACGGTAGGCAAGTGTATAAAATGTAAACGTCTAAGCAGTAAACCTATATTTCCTAAAATGGGAGACCTTCCAGCGGCACGAATTAATCCGGGTTTTCCATTCATGTCTGTCGGCTTGGACTTCGCTGGTCCGTTTCAAATTTTAAATCGCAAGGGTCGAGGTAGTCGACTTATAAAATGTTATTTGTGTTTGTTTGTGTGCTTACGCTCTAAATGTATTCACCTCGAAGCAGTGAGCGACCTTTCGAAAGAGGCGTTCATCATGACTCTTCGCAGATTTGTCGCGCGTAGAGGTAAACCGAATGAAATTTTCTGCGACAATGGTCGCAATTTTGTAGCTGCTGCTAAAGAAGTAGGAACCTTTATAAAGAATTATGATCAACCTCTATCTGACTTAGCAAGCCAACAAGGTATAAAGTTTTCTTTTATTCCTACTTACGCTCCTCACTTCGGCGGCATTTGGGAAGCTGGTGTTAAATCCGCAAAACACCACTTAAAAAGGGTCATGGGCAATAGTCATTTAACGTTCGAGGAATTATCAACTTTGCTTGCGCGAGTGGAGGCAATCTTAAATAGCCGTCCCTTGTATCCATTATCTTCCTCGCCAAATGACCTTCTATCCCTCACTCCAGGGCACTTTTTGATTGGAAGACCTCTGACGGCCCTGCCTGCACCAGATTACAATAAATTAAAGGAAACAAGTTTGTCGAGATATGCTCGCCTTGAGAAGTTGCGTCAAGATTTTTGGAACCGCTGGCAAAGGGAGTATATTTGTGAATTGCAACAAAGACTGAAATGGAAAACCAGTACTCAAAGTCTAAACGTTAACGATTTGGTGCTCATTCAGGAAGATCACGTTCCTCCGTTATGTTGGCAATTGGGTCGCGTGCAACGACTGATTCCTGGAGCTGATGGAATAGCAAGGGTCGCAGATATAAGAACTGCGAAAGGAAATGTTCGAAGACCAGTAGTGCGACTGTGTCCTCTACTACCCGCAGAAGAACAGTATGGTTAAAAATGGTCTTTCAAAGGGCCGGAGGATGTTTGCGCGCCTGAACTAATAGCAAAGCAATTGCTCTAAATTCCGTTGTCTATGACAATTAAAAAACTAAAAACTAACTGTCACTGTATGTAATGTACTGTGTGCTCTCGGAATAAATGTACTATACCATTGAAGAAAATACTTTTATTTGGTCACCGAGTGTTCCGCTAAAGACAGAAGGTCCCGGGTTCAAATCCCGGGTCGGCTACTATTGGATTTTTCTAAATTAGAATTTCTAGTAGTGACTCGGAGTCTGGATTAGTGCCCGGTGTATGGCAACAGGCTCACCACCTATTCCATGGAACCTAAACGTAACTGGTGAAACGTAGGAG
>DWME01003082.1:0-19161 GCA_018244795.1 Parelbella ahira ahira | reverse complement strand
TTTCGCGCGCCGCCCGCATTGTTCACCTGTTCACATTGTATATCACACTCCACTCCCACACAATCCTACATCCACACAATCATACACACATCACACACACATACACACGCACACATATATTATACATGTTGTGTCACCCGTAACAAATTTTTGTCAATGCACAATATTTTAGCCAAATTTTATTGATTCTATTTTTCTCTTGACTGCCTCGCTGCTCGAGTAGTTGATAGAGCGGTGTTAAGTGTTTTTTATAACACAGAGTCTCTAATAGTAGCTCGGAATCTGTTTTGGTGCCCGGCATAGGGTAATAGGCTCACCCCTTACACTGTTGTGGGACGTATAACGTAACTACTCTGCTTACCTATTCGGGGGAATACAGGCGTGCCGGTATGTTAAGTTAACCGGTGTTCTTGTATGAAGCTAGTGACGAATTTTGGTGAAGTACATCGGATTTGTAGGGATAAAGATAATTCGCAATCGGTGCTCTCTATCTACCCGAGAAACGTCTTGGCGTGCTGGTATTCAACTTTCCAGTTCGGAGGTCCAATATCTACCCTGTTCCATTAATCTAGGGAAGTTCATGCATCTTTAATATCAAACATGACTCGTCCTAACGCTGAAGAAGAGATGGTGAAGAAATTCATACACCTCAGAGTTCTTCTTAGAACTGGAAGGCGTTTGAACTCCACCAGTCTACATCTAACCAGCAAGATAAACTATATCTGAATCCTTCTCTTTAAAAAGAGAGATTCCTGTCTAACAGTAAAGTGATAAAAGGGCTGTTAAGAATGATAATGACGAGATACTTTTGAAATTATCTCGTAATAATAACATGTTGCAATGGTAAATAATTCTGCATCTAGACTAAGATAAACTTTCGTCATGATCACGTAAATTATTCCCTTGGATGAGAGTCGACTCTACCACCTCCCACTTTGCAGAGGGAATGCCCGAGTCGACCCTTTAGCAACTTTGGTTACTCTCTGTCTAAATATATTAATTATGAGGCATCTCAAGATATTTTTGTTATTCAATCCAAATAAATCATTTTTTAAAGCGATATCTTAAAACCCTATGAAGTCTCAACAAATCTTGGACGTTCGCGTTGTCATTCTAATGAAATGTTGTCTCTTGAGAATTGATATCTCTAATCAGAATAGCAGGTATATATTGAATTGTTTTGATTATTATTATATCATAACCTCAGGTCCCTTGCGGGATGGGAAGGAGCACCGAGTGCCAAATATCTCAGTCCTAACAGACCTGACGTGCCCTTCTACACTTCTCCCTTTTTTTCTACCTCTTTTCATACCCCGCGCTGATTTTATTTTTGTACATACATATATAAAGCAAATATTGCGATATAATATGACATTATAAAAAATCATGCTTTCAGCGCTGGCCTTTTAAAGGTCCAATTTTTTATCAGCTACTTCTTACGGACAGTCGTCACCTTGCCCACTGGGTCAAGGTTCCAACTTAACAATGCAGCGTTGCCCAATTGGTACACTTTAAGACGGCGACGCTGCTTTGCGTACGCGACAGTGCTGCCACCTATTGGTTACTGATGCATTCACGAAAACTATTAACGACGGCTGATCGAGAGGCCCTAGGTTCGGTCGGGTCGGGACAACATATAGAGTTTTTAACTAGTATGTAGTAGGTAACTCGAAATTTGGGTTCGAGTCAGGTGTACAGCAGTAGATTCACCTCCTATTGCATGCTGCGACGTGTAACATAGCTGAGGATTTGTGGGACTGTGTTATTCTCATTTGCCTACCCCTTCGGGAAACACAAGCGAAATGTTATGTTAATTAAAAACTTGGGAAAACGTCCATTATTTCTTATGAACATCTTATTATATCCTAATCCCCACTATGATTTATGAAAGATTGACACTAGCTCTTCGTGACAAAAGACTCGTCGTTCAGCAGTGGAATATAAAGAGTCGTTGATAGTGATGAGGTGATGACGGTAGAGCTAGCTATTCTCCGACTAGATAGCGTTCAGTCTTTCTGTTTCTGACGTATTCTCGGTACGATACCAGGTATTATAAAAAAAATAGAATAAAAAAAAATAATAAAATTTTTATATTTATAAAAATATTTATTATAAATATAAAATCTTCCCAATTAAAGACTTACACCTGATAAATATAAAAGTCTCAAAATGAACAGACACACAAACAAACATGATTGCAATAATGACGTAATTTTTATTTCGCGTTTTTTCCAAGGAGCAGACATTTTGAAATTTAATTTACTTCATAAATTATTATTATATATGCATAATTAAGGTTAATTAAATTACAAATCGTATGTCGAAGTTTCCAGAACATTGTTTGAATCGTATTATGCAATCTTTAAAAAAATTGCGCTCAGAATACCACCACCATTATCATCACCATCATTCAATACCACGTCGTTGAGCTCGATCTTCAGCTCTTCGTATCCAAGCGCTGCCAGCCACGGTGCGTAAATCGTCACTGCACCTAGCTCCTAAGCTCTTTACTAGCATATATTGGATTAATTATTTCGTAGTTTTTTTCTTAAAGTACTACCGTTTTATCGATGTTCTTCAATTACATTATGTTATTCATGTTTATTATCGTTATTTTAGGAACTCTACTTTCGGGCTCATGCTATACCGCATTATCACGCTGTATTTAAAAGAAAAGAAAGTTTACAACTACGCAGAAATTAAAATAACATAAAATAATTTCACGTCTGCATTTACACAAAGGGATAGGTAGACGAGTGCAGTGCTTCCACGTTTTGATCAGTTATGTTATACATTACATACGGGTCGGGGTAATTAGATTGGGAAGCGACATAAAACTAATTAGAACTTTGCAGTTCACGGACAAAATAGTCATGGGTCTCTACTTACCCTTGCGAGGGTTCAGTACAATATTATATTAATTAGTATGATAAAGAAATGAATTTTAGAATTACAACAATTAATATTTTAATTTCGGAACGGCATCGTATTGACAAATTTGTGGATTAAAAAATATTTATGTCTATCAATTTTTTTTATAAATAATCATAGTTGTCAGCACATTAAAATTTCAATTTAAAAGATTTATTACTTCATTAATTATTATTTGTTTAGGTATAAAGCATTAATAACAAAAAAGATGCGGGATTATCGATAATTTAAAGTTATGACGCCAAGAATGCATAATTTAATAATTAGTGGCATAATTAC
The DNA here is from genome assembly GCA_018244795.1 of Parelbella ahira ahira. Classification (NCBI taxonomy): domain Eukaryota; kingdom Metazoa; phylum Arthropoda; class Insecta; order Lepidoptera; family Hesperiidae; genus Parelbella; species Parelbella ahira. The sequence goes on along the minus strand of DWME01003082.1, from coordinate 15,951 downwards.
GTAAGCAATAAATTAATATAATATTTTTCGTAATAAATAATTAAATGAGTAAGACTTTTTATTACTGTTTTTAACTGCCGTTTGTTGATTGGCGACTTTGTATGTGAATATGTTTATTTTTTAATAATTGCTGTGATATTATTCCTATTTAAGTAAGTATCTACATTATAAATGAACTTTGATCCCTCTGTACTTAAAGCTTCTCATTATGACAGGAGAGTTCAGGAGACTCTTGTCCAATCGTAGAACAATATAAGGAATAACGATAATATGTTGATGATGATGATTTGTACTTTGAATCCTTCTATTCCGATATATTTAATTTACGGAATTGTCTGTGCATTAGTTCAAAGTACAGTTAAATCAGTATGGTAATATTCACGTCATATTTAACCGAATGAATAAACAAAAAAATTCATAAAAGATTATTGAAAAAACACTTTATGTTGTATTAGATATTTTAAGACAGCCGGAAGTCTAGAAAGCTCCAGTAAGCCTTTCCTTCCAAAATATTATAATTTACAAATATATGTCTAATATGAAAAAACATATTTGCTACTCTACATTGACGATTATGTACAACTAGTATATCATATATACGAATTCTTCTGTTTTTAAAAACAAGCGTAGATAAAATAAGAGCAGATAGACATGTCTCGATGAATTGTAGATGCTAAAAATTTGTACCTTGAGAATAATTAAGAAAACCCTGACTTTTTATATTATGTAACCAAGGCAAACGACATTCTGTTCGTAATTGGGTCAGAACACACAATTCTGAAATAGAATTTCAATGTACATTGTGAACAATCGGTTACCATCCACGGTGCTATGACAATAAAACAATTAATTAAGTACTAACTTCAATCGCTACTTGGAAGAATTCTATTTTAAATTTATTTTAACACGTTGAAATTCAGTAAATATGCCATCGTTCTACATTCAAATTGTCTTCGTTCAGAAATTGCGATGTTCGAACAAACAAACATACGTAATGTTACGAACTTCGCATTTATAAAATTAGAATATTAGGTATAATTGCGCTACTAATTATTACCGTTTCCAAATTTTCCACTTTTACACTATTGAAAAAAATAAACAAACAAGCACACAGATACGAAAGGTCACTGCACTGGCTGAAGTTTTTTTTTTATTAATAGATGGAACGCAGCGAGGTGTTTCGAAAATAGTTGATTTTTAAAAAGATACCCGTGACACATGCGCTCTGTTCGCGCCCGTTTTACTACTGACAGATAGAACAGTGTTTGAAGCGATTAGCGCTGCTCTAGCGCTTTGCCAATGCATTTAATTGTTTGAAGGTTACGATACCTATTGTTAATAACAATTTTGTTACTGTTTAGCCTACATCCACAAACTCTAAACGAATTTTTGACCCTTTCTGACATATGTCGAATATCACGTTACGTTATACGTGAATGGGGCAACATATCAAACATACAGAAAATAGTTTTGCCATAAAACCCATGTGAATTAGGAGTTAGTACTTAATCGAAAATATTTGATTTCATCATAATAAGATGAGGTCATGTAGTTTCGTTTTCCAAGCAATTTTACAAGTCTACCTGGCTTTAACTTTAAATTACGTAGCTAACTGTTACTGCAGTTACTGCCATATAACGATTAAAATATCCGAAGAAAAACTACTTCTATCTTTAATAAGGACACATTTTTCACATTGTAACAGGACGTAACATTAATATAAACTCTATTATGTAAAGAAAAAATTAATAGTTGATGCAAACTCTTTCATTCAAAGAAATAATCGTCACAAACGGTTCATAATTGAGTATAATATTGTATAACATATATAAATACATACAAAATGTAACTGAATTCAGAATATATTTTTTTGTAATATGGATCAGGAATATTATTTCCTATTTATACGAAGTGAGCATGACAATAGGGTTAAAAACATTGAGCCCATTTCTGTTAAAAACCAGCAAAACCGCTGACAAAAAGTATAACATAATAGGACAAAGTCAATAAAAAGTCTAATCAACTGAACTCACTTTTAAATCAAGCGCTGTAACCGCTTTGTTACACACAATCAATGCGCTCCGTAGTCCTATCGATTAACCGACTAATTTGAATACACGTTCTCTATCGCACACAGCGTACCAAACTGCTGACCTACTTACCTTAGACTATTAACTTATCTATGATAACCCTACCGAATCAAATAGTCATTGTAGACAAATATAACAATACGTTTCGAGGGTTTCTTAAATTTGTAGCATTATACATATTAGAGAGTCACGAGGTATGGATGTAGGTATATTTCTGTGTAATATGGAAGTTATTTTTAACGTTTTCACGATGCAAGCCAAACTGTAAATGTCATATATGTAACTTGTGGGGTTTGTTTTGTACTCTTGTTTATAGTTCTTGCATAACAGTATCTATTATGATATGTCTGATTTGGATTAAAATGGATGGCTACGAATTTTCATGGTCTAAACAGTTCACAGGTTCACGGAATTGCATAAACATATATGTAGGAAGAGATTAACACAAAATATATTGATAATTAAAAAAAAACATAAAAACTATAGTAATTAGGATAAAATGAATTTATATTCGTCGTCGCTGAAAAACACTGCTACGGTATTTGTATAATATGTCGCAGTCTATTCTGACGCCAATGAAAGGGACAAAGCATATAACTTCTACAAAAGGTTATCTGTTGTATTTAAATTAGGAAAATCGTGTCAACTTCGCCTAGATCAGAATTTATCAAACTTTTCATTTTCTTACAAGTACCTTCACAAGGATTTTTTACGTATTTGTTAAAGGATTTGACTTTTAAAAGACTATTGAGAAGGAAACAGATTTTCAGCAAACATTTTCAAGAAAGTCAATATTTTCATAACACAGGACATTATAAGAAAACTGAAAAAAAATATAATGAGAATGACAAACTCGCGTTTTTGAACACAACTTCACAAATCAAGGTCTTTTTTTTAATATTTAACTAAAAACGAAATGTGCAAAAACACTCGTACATAGGTACATATATACATACATATCTTCAAGCTAGGTCCTTTACGGGGTAGGCAGAGAGCACGGAGTGCCAAATACATTTGTGACACAGTGAATAGCATGCAGCTGTCACAAGTGGTCACTGCCGCCCACAGATATTAGTACCACCTAGAACTGACTGCAGAAACAGGAGTCTTAGTGTCAATTATTATAAACCATTAATAAAATCATAAATTAGTTTTAAATCGGTGTCAGGACGTCGGGAACAGGGGCTCTATCAGCTTGTGGTCATCAGACATATAGGACATCAGTATATATATGATCAGAGCAGGTCTCTTGCGGAGCAGGCAAAGGGCTCTAAGTACTGAATATTTCTATCCTTAGAAACCTGACATTCGTAGTCTACTTTTAGCACTCTTCATACACGCACGCCGGTTTCGAAGACTACAAGATAGGTGCTAAAGCGTATCATCTATAAACTTGCTACCCAACATGCAGCAGTATTCGCTACCTAGTCATTTGCAAGTTAAAATTAGCTATGTCATGTTTCATTGAAAATGGCAATAATAGGTATTTGAATACGAAGGTAGACTTGGTGATACAAACATTTTCTATAAGTAAATCTTTCGGCTTAAGACTGCTTATCGACAGTCGTACGGTAACAAGAACCGGAAATATAAGGAATAAAAACTGTAAGGCACAAACATACTCGTACTTACCTAAAAACACAAATAAGTACACATGTACATAAATAAACACATACATGACAATCTGACGACCTGAGTGTAACAAATTTAACAATTCAGTTTATACAAGGTGACACAGTGTGTTCACTGTGTCACACAGTTACGTTGTAGATCTATAGACAAAATCACCAACATGAGAAATGTCTGATGTTAGATAGTTTTCGTTCTCTGACAACAGATGGCGTTGACATGCAAAATGTTAAATACTATTGCATACTTCTATTATTTTTATACTTCATGTTGCACGTGCAGTATATTTTAGATTTTTAATACGAATATAGTCTTATATGAAATTATAGAGCTTGAAAATGCTGTGATTATATCTGAACAATTAGACTGTCACTGCTGCATAAATAATAATAACAATATTTCACAAACAGCCATTTGACCCCAAAGTAGGTTCGAAGGGTGCCTGTGTCATAGTAACCACACGACCGACAAACCATATGTAATATATTTTATTAACATATATATTTATTCATTTAATACCCACAAATATAACAAATACTTGTGTACATAGCACAAATATTTTTCCTGCTTCAGAATAGAACCTCCTGACTCAAAACTCAGGTTCGCTAACCACTGGGCCAACGGGCCAGTCAATAATATAGCAGATACTGGTTAAGTACAGGCATAATCCTATTTCCTCGCGTTACTGCGACATGCTTACGTGTTCGTGTAGTTGTGTTGATGCCGTCAGAAGGCACAATGGTGTTATATAAGCGTGGTCGATCGGATATAGAGACTGGAAGTGGCTTGCGCTTGACGCACTATTGATTATTACGTATGGCACTTCCGAAATGTCAAGGATTTTACATATATCATGGTTACTTTTTTGGATGTTTGGATGAGAAGATTGCAATAACAATAACAATAAAAACAAACAATAACAGAAACGGTATTTAAAAAAAACTGGTTTGTGAAGTGAAATCATAATTTTTCTATGTCTATTGTAATAGACATAAATCATAGAGTAGTCGAATAATTTTCTAATAGTCACAAAATAATTATAATTTAAAATTTTTAACCCGTTTTCTGAAAAATACGGTTTTTGATATATTATAGTCTTCTCGCAAATTAGCGAAATGTTTTAATTACGTCTATCGTTGGCTAATATTCTATCAAATAAAAAACAAAATTATTATGTCTAAGTTGGTACTATTAGTGATGAAAGAAAATTAAAAATGGATTTGTTGTTACTAATTTTGTCAGGTAAAAAACGATTAGCAACATAATATTCCGTCTGTAATCTGATGGTACAGTTAGCGATACAAACAGTAAATATAAAGCCATTTTTAAATAATACCAATATATGAGCCACAAATAAATGTATTCCCGTTTTTTGCAAACTGAATTATTATTCCATATTGGTCATGTTAAATATTGGGAACATAATACATTTGTGAGCATATTCTATGCCATTGTATGCCTTTAGTGCGGCCGTGATGTTTTTCGTATTTCCACACAATCGTTCGTCTGTTCTATATCCCTGTTCGCCTTTTGTCAATGTAACGCGAGTAGCGTCAGCAAACAAAACTGTGTCGCGCTTGTAATTACCTACCTACGTGTGTTTTGGGTAAAAAGCATGTTATTTTGGTTGGTGGATGCATGTAAAAAAAAAGTTATGTATTCAGTACTGTTATTATTGAAGTATACACAAATCTTTTATTAAACACATTCTAATATGAACGTAAGTGCAGTGGCAGTATGACGTCACTCCCTCAGCTGTGTCTATTACATAAATCGTACATAATTTACGAATGTAATACTCAATAGCACCTATATAAAACTTTGTAGTAACATAATATTATTTTATATTTCCACTTACTTTGATTAATTCTTTGATTAGACTGTCAATAATAATGGAATAATTCAAAAATAAAAATAAAAATGATTACGTAATATTAAAAATCTTTGATATTGTTTAACACTGGTTTTTTTTACTGTTATTATTTTTAATAATTATTACTTAATATATAGATGTTGTGTCTGTTGTCGCTACCCGTCTCTAATGTTCCGAACACGACATATTAGCATTATTATCGATTCAAACCATTCTACGCTGGGACGGTTAAAAACAAAATGGCTGACGTATTTCATGGCGAGACGTGCACATTTCTGTTCAATATAATAAATTTAGCTCAAGCTGATGGTATTTAAATTTTAAACACTACTGATTTAAGATTTCCGCATTAGAGCTCTAGAATACCGAAACTTATAAAATCATGTTTTCCCGCTCTTTCATGTCTGTAGAGGTCTGGTTCTTATGAATGAAAATAAAGATTTGTCGGATTTTGTTGAGGTTATAATAGTTTTTGTATATATGCTTTTAAAATTATGAATCAAATACGTAAAGGGCTATAGAAAATTGTTTTAGATTTATAGAAGTATTTCGGATGCTATTTAATGGAATTATATGTTTGCTGAAGTAATCGCCTTTTCAGTTTTCATACACATATCATTAGATATGTAAAAAATGTAAACTTTAAATAATTAATCTTCGAGGCTGATATCTACTATTATTATATTAAATTGAAACCTGCTATCTATAGGATGTAGAGATGGTTTATCATATGGTGTACTCACCCTTCATGTGATCTGATACGTCTGCCCTCATCATGTCCGTGAGGTAGTGTTCCAATGAGCGCATGTTGTCCAGGCCTCCACGTTCCTGGAACAAGCGAGGAGGAAGGTGAGAAATGAGAAAAAGAGAAGATATACGACGTGGAGTTTACTTTAGCCTAATCGACGTTCTGGTTTCGGATGTTGAAGATATATGTAACTGCTGGACTGAAGTCTTCGCAAGAATAGATATTCCTTACTGTGAATATTATACATAGGAGATCAGATTTGTAGAGATATCCTTCGAGTACCAGATCCTCAATGACAGACTACAGGATTTCATCATTATTGTGTTCAAAAGAGTTTTTGTAACCGTATATCATATCACGCTTAACACCCAAAAATGATTTTGGTTACCATAGTACGGTTATCGTAACACAGACTCTATTTGCGCCTAGTTTGCAATTAGATATCCGTGTGGGAAGATATCCCAAAGTATTGTAATTATTGTATATCATAGTCAGGGCGACATCCTCTGAACCACGTAGCAGACATATACTACGCTGATATGTAGAGTTGCACGGTACATTATTGAGATATATTGAATAACCGTGCCTCTGGTGCTTCTTTCGAAGAACCGTAGATCGAAGTTACGAAAGTAACAACTTCAAGAAGTGATTCGCTTATTATAGGTACATATATAAACCCTCTCGTGACCCTCTCTAAGCATACGATTGTAATAAAATTAAAAAGGGTCTCAATTGTAAGAGTTGTTTATTTTCCTTATTCTTTGGTTACAATTACAATACAATTTCTCTTAATTTGTCGTCCTTTTTCTATGGTTCCTTCCGCGAACAGCCTGTCAACTCCTTTGTTTCTTTTCTGACATCTCTTCTAGTTATTTCTTTTTTTAAAATCTCATTTTCAACCAAAAAGTATACACACTGAGTATAAAATAATTCAGATATTATTACATTTTATAACATTATAAAACAAATACAATATAAATAACGCAAAACATTAAGGAATTATTACACGATAGTACTGGTTCTCGTAGCTTCATCATGCAAAATTAGCGACACAGAGTTCGGCCAATTCTGTGAAAACAGTTGGTAGAGCTATGTAGAGTCTCCAGTAAATTTTCAATTTATAGACAACTCTTAATCTTGATAAGAAGATGGGTTGCAGGAATCTTGTATATAGCTAGAGTTTGTTGATTATTTGTTTTTACATAATAATTCCATCGAAGTTTACTTCGTTAAGATTTATTTCTTTTTAATTTAATTGCCTTAAACTTTCTAAACCTTATTCTCCCATGGCCACACCGCCGCTACAGATATTTCTATCACGAGCTGTTAATACTGTAACAATCTGTATCTTTGATGGGTGTGGTAGTATCCAGGTATACAGCAGCGACCATCAAACGTCAGGAGTGTCAGCGCGTGTGAGAGTAGAGCATAGTAAACTCCGATAAGACAGACTAGTACTTACAGCGTAATGCGTACTGCTGCTGACAGTATTATGTTAACTGTCTGTCTGTTTGTGAACAAATAAATAATCCCTATCAATGAGTGCTAACTGGTAGTAGTAGAGTGTTGACAACTGTTACTGAGGAAACTTGCGCCGTTCCGAGTGCGCCATATTGTTCTCTAACACGTGTGATGTCTGTCAACCCGCACTTGGCCAGCGAGGCAGACTATGGCCTTAAGACTCATTTTTGTGGGGTCCAGCAGTGGTGCGATAGAAGGGTTGACGATGGTGACGACTGTCAGTAAAAAGTCCTATTCCGCCAGGGTTGTTCCTAGTTTGATTTTACAATAATTTCTAAGTTTACTTATTCAATTACCGGTTTGAATTTAAGTAAAATTTATACTCTAATATAAATAAAAAATATATATTAATATTATATCGTTACCAGATCTCTTATACTGTAAGCAGAGAGTACTGACTGGCAATGTCTTTCCTCACATATGTGACGTGCTCCTTATAAATTCATCAATCTCTTTAAACAAATTAATATGAATTATCCATGATGAAGTTTAATCATCCTTGTGTATTCTATGAATATTAGAATATACACTTAAAAACCTATGAATTATAAAGCATACAACGCCTGTCTCGTTTGCCGTCTCCCTTTGACGTGATTCGTTAATATGTAGCACCGCGTTGGACGGTCGAATTTGCCATTATTATCCTTGTATAAGCCTTGAAATCATTTAATAAAATATTAACTATACGTCCACGCAACCCCCAATCAACCCTGATATCGACTTATGATAAAACCAAATCACCTTGACCCACCCCGCGATACATTAATCTTTACCCGGGAGCTCCAACTGAACTGGCTCGCTGAAACCTACTGACCCATTTCGGCTTACGCAGTGTGTGACGTCACTACAGCATTGCGCTATGACGTCGGAGAGAACCCGCAAGGTAAATTGTGTCTTGAGTATCATACAATAGAGTTTAAAATTAATTGCACCCATTTCTGACAACCTACTCTTCGGAATTACCTCAATGAAAAATGAATCTTATGGCCAACAATTACAGTCGAAATTTCTATGGAATCAAATCATGGAACTAGAGCATTGTTAAGAATTTCCGGACAAGCTGAAATGAAACATAGTGAGAAGAAAATATAACTGATATTTAAATGAAACTCTAAGATTGAACTTTTTTTATGAATATGCACGCGAAAAGGTCAGGGGGTTAACTCCGCATTCTAAATTTAAAAATGGCATTGCAGTGCTTCGATGGTTCTTATGCCAAATGTTGTGCAATACAAATTATGTCATGACTGTTAGCAAATAAACTTTAAAGTCGATTGAACTGCGGAGGTAGTTACGACATTTTATATTTATTGTACTAGTGACATTAATAAGTGAAGCGTTTAATTTTTTTATATTTTAAGAAATATATATTTATTGTTTACAATGATTTTACATTTAATGATACTGCAATTAGTGATCTAATGACAGAAATTTAGTTGTATGCAGTTATCCAGGATTAAATTAAACGGAGTTTAAGGGTGTAAATGATAGTAAAGGCTTAATTTTTTCTATAACGGTCCTGTGACATCCTTACGCGTGCTCATAGTACGTCCCATGAATTTTCGTGTTTATGACTTACGTAACAGTATAAATTTTATTGTTACTTTTCCTTAGAGTTCTTCATAATATTCTATAAGGCGTGTGGAGTCTGCCAACCTGTACTTGGCCAGCATGGCAAACAACAAGATTAACCCCTAACTCTGAGAGGAGACCTCTCTCCAACAGTAGAACGATAAAGGGGTTGATAATTAATATTATTGTTAATACTTTTATGATGTAATCATTATAATATTCATATATATATATTACGAAATTATATTCAGGTCGTTTTATGTTAGAGTTTAAGATTATATTTCTAAAATTATTTTCCAAAATGGCGTTCAAAGGACAAAAATGACTCAAGCACGGAAAACAGAATGACGTCATACAGATAACATGTACATATAATAGTACCACCCGTAGAGTAATTTTAATAACAGTACCTAATCGTACGACACTACGCCCGTTGTATATATCGAAAAGCAATTTGTTTCGTCATCTGTTCGTCCACAACATTCCACATACGACACCGCCCCCAACAGAGTGACAGATGAAAATACGCACATTTCCCCTGTAGAGATGATTGATAAATTTTAGATTGTTGTAGAATGTCCACAACACTTTTATGAAATAAAAACAGAAAAAATACAATGGCATGCAACTAGCCACTCAATTAATTAAAGCAAAGGTATTTTGTCCTGAAATACTTAAAAAAATATTGCGATCTGACATGACGGCTGCGATTGTTACTTGAAGGTCATTATATTATATTTCATTTTATTTAATAAGTTAATTTTACGTTTAAGTACTTTATTTTATTGAATAAGTCACCAACTTTCTGTACACTATTACGTGTTATTGACTTGTCTGTAACACTTATAGAGTAATTTTAGCCGTTCTGGTTGTATGTGTTGTGCTGGATTCGGAAGGCTAAGGATCGGAGAGAGTGGAGCCGATTAGGGAAGGACTATGTCCAGCAGTGGACGTCCACACGCTGATGGATTTGTTTGGATTTGTTAATGGTAGGTGTTAACTATTGATAAAGAATTGCATATGAGATAAGAATAATGTAGAAAGAACACATTAAGTCTGTTGTGATGGAGAATCGAGTGGTCGGTACTCTCTGCCTACTCTGTGAAGAATCCCGCGTGATTAATAATATTACGAAATAATTCACTGGAAGTTAAAAAAATCACCGTAGCCGGGGTGCATGAATTGAGAGAGTGATGAGTGTACAAGAAGCTTGTCGGATCGATAAGAAAAACGATATTTGCCTGTCGATGCTTTCTGCCCGCCTCAAAAGGAACCTGACTTGATAAAATAATAATTGATAAGGAATGTCTGTTGCTGACCAAAACCGCATATTATCTTATGGGAACATCCAACCGCCATTATATCATAACATACTTTGTGGTGTCCACGCATATTAGCGTCTGAGTGAGATCGCGTACAGCAAATACTATCTCCCTCGAACTTGTGCAAAATCGTAAAGGCCTTCTTATACGTTAATAAATACATATTTTTATTGGTCGCATGGCGTACTATACTCCTCTGCCTAGCTTTTCTGGGAAATACAGGTCAAAATATTACAGGCATTTCATCATTGTGAGCCATTTAGACCACACTGTTAACGTGCTGACGGAATCCTATTACCGTGGCATGTAGAAATCGTTAATTACAATCCGAATCAGACTGTGGGTCTGCTAACGACAGTGCCGCGTCTGATAGCGTGTAGCACCAACATAATGAATAACATGTGTTTTCATAAATAAGCTGATAAATTTGTTAATATGGCACAAAGACATACACACATGTAGATATGTACGTATGTACGTTGCACACATAGACAAAATGTACTGATTTTAATATCAAACAGTGTTTACATTGATAACAGATGGATGGTGTTGTCACATTAGGTTCTCGCGTCGAGAGCTCGGAGTTTTTCATAACCGCTCATTTTTGCAAGAAGGCTGTAATATGTCAAGAACTAATTTTTTTTTCCAGAAAACTGTTCAAACAGTTTTGAATCATAATTATTATTCTACAATTATTATAATAAAATACGAATCATGACTATTCAATGATTTATAATTATGTAGTGTAATAGTCATAGGCTCCTTATGTTGTACAACATTATTGGCTGATTTCTGAAAAGTACGGGTTTGCATATACATATTACGGTGATCTCTCAAATAAGCGATTATAGTGTACAATTTCACTGGTTTAGGGGTATTTTTCTTTAGGCTACATGGTGACATAGTGCAAGATTGCATCAGATACGACACAGCACTGTTCGAATCATTTTCCGTATTTCCCCGTGACATCGCAGTAAGAGACACTGTATCCCACTTCACAGATAACGTGTTATCATATGTAATACAACATTTCGTTAAAAATTGTGTATTTGATTTCGCGTGATGAACGGACAAACGCACCAACTAATGAATCAACAGACAGATAGTAATGGACGCGAGGATAATACCAAAAAACATTGTTTTTTCAAGATCTGTATCACGTCGTATCGAACTTGTAGCAATTAAGATTATCAGAGAACTGTTTCGTGTACAGATTGTATCCCCGTCAGTACCTTGTTATCTACGTGTGTTGTCGTTGAAGCTTTTTCTTTGCTACGTTTTTTTCACAGCCACATCCTAAGACTTCCGGGTCCAAAAAAGAAATTACAAAGGGATCAATAATGGAGTAAGCAACGATGGTATTTTAGTCAACATACAATTATTGCTGTTTAGCGGCAAACCTACAGCAACAATCATACGAGCCGATCGTTAAATATTAAGCGCATTATCGTGTATTGATAACCATGTAAATTCGTGACCTGGTTCCGTATGAAACGGGGAGTGGATAGGAGGGGGGGGGGGAGGGTACATAGCCTCCTTATAGCGTCTGCGACACGGATTTCATTAGGATCGTTGGTCCAATGATGACTTTAATGTTGTGATTAGAAGGTGAATGGATGTGTTGTAGGTTCGATTCCTACTGAAACAAGAAGTTATACATATGTATATGCATGTGAAGTGCACGAATTTTTGATACTGTGTGGGTGTGAAGTGATGTATACGAGCATGTATTTAGGAATGTCTATGTGTAGTTTATCTGTTGACTGGTTATAATAGCACAGACACTGACTAGATTAGGGTCAGGTGGCCATGTATATGTTGTTTCTAATATAATTTTCGCTTGCTCAAGCATTTATGAACCTTCCTAAAATATCGACAATCGCTGATGAGTACCTACTACAAATAATGAATATTATGAATATGTTATATCGTCTCGCCATTGGATCATAGCGGCGAACGCACATATGGTATCATAAGACGGCTTACGAATCTGACAAATTTAACAAAAACAGTTACTGGAGTCCACTTACGATAAGAATGTTTCTTGCAGATTATATGTCAATAGAAGGATTTCTCGTTCCACTGTTGGATACGGGTCTACTACAGAACGAGAACGCTAAGACTATAGTCTGCCCCTCTGGCCAAACACGTCAACCTGCACATGCCTTATAAATTTAACTTTTGAAATAATTAAAAATTGTTGTAGTATCTTCTCGCCATTGGATCCCGCCACACTGCTTAATATCGCAACCGCCTAATACCATGAATCACGCCAGCTAATATCTGTCACACATGTCAGCGGCGCGTCAAATCGATAACGCTGATTAGATAAGAAATTCACCTGTTTATTTACATGGTGATATTAGTGCTGCTGTCTTTTACTGGCAGTATTATATTAAACATCGTCACAGACGAAGCTACAATATCATCATAAGCCCGCCCATTGTTGGATATATGCCTCTTCAATAGCCACGACACAGAGCTCGATCTTCAACTCTAATATTTATATTACAGTAGGACAAAGTGGCTGACAGTGGTTGGGTGCGAAGAGCTGAAGATCGAGCTCAGTGGCGTGCCATTAGAGAGGCCTATGTCCAGCAGTGGACGGGAGTAGGCTGATGATGATGATGATGAGGACATATTACCATATATTTTGTATATCTATTTGTTACGTCGACAACACACATGAACAGACCCAGCAAGATCTATCTCGCTATAGCGAAACATGTTACTGCGCAAATAACGACCGAAGAGACGCGCGTATACGTTTATAGCATAGCTATCGTCCCTTTTGAAATAATAATAATACACTTTAGTCTGCCAATACAGTAAATATTAAAAATTCGATAACGTACATTGCTCAACTTCATATTGTCAGTGTCAGAAACTCGTCGATATGAGAATCTAAGTAACTCAGCTGTAGGAGCAATCATTATTTCTAATGACCAGTTTCACATGCCGCTTTCCTCACGACCAGGACACTACTCGTATATCAGAACGTCAAAATATCTTTTACTCCGCTGAAAGCCTTCATTATGATCTACAGAGAATAAGCTCCTGAGTGTATCGCCATATATAAATCCTAGCGTTTCTCATGGCAAAAAGGTGAGGTATACGAGTAGTGAATTGCGATGAGAGCACAAATATTCTTGTCTAAGTCACAAGACAAGCCCTTTTCATCAAAAAAACCGTACAAGAATGTATAAGTACATTATTGTTACTACTAAATGATCAATTCGCCGACAGGCGTAGATAGTGCGAGAGGTTGAGCGATCTCCAAGCCGCATGCCCAGCGTGGGGAGTATAGACAAACACCCTTCAGGTAAAACCTATGTCCAGCTGTGACAGTAACATACATACTGATGTTGTGACTTGATGATGTGACATTACAATAATCTAATTTATAACAACCATTTCGGTCCACAGACATCCAGTGTTGGTCCTACGACTTCTTTAAACGTTACCCTTACGTTTTTTGGACCAGCGCTTCAATAATAAATAATTAACAGCGGAACGTAAAAAGGTTTTGGACGCTCAAAATATGAGGGAAATTTTGCCAGGCAAAAATTTCACTTGTATGATTAAAAATGTATACAGACCAATGTGCCTACCCTTACACAATATATATGTATATACTATACATGTTTATTGTATACATATTATATAATCACATAACACATTATGAAACAACATGAAAAGAGTGTAAGGTTGCACTCGATGCTTTCTGCCTACTCCGTAAAGCAACTGACGAGATAATACAATATAAAAAACTTCTCACAAATCATATTACATCACATATTATGTACATATGTATATCGTAATATGGTATTTTTGATTCGTTTTTATCATAACAATTGAAATGTGAAAACTTTAATATAGCATTTCGTATGCCTTAGACATTTTTGGCAATTTTCCTTTATCTGACAATAAATGTACTTACGGTTGTGATCCATTTGCGAGTGAACAAGAATATGTGGTGGCAATCTAGCATAGTTCCCTTTATGTAAGTTTTTAACCCGGGATTTGAACCCAAGACCTCCCGATCGGCACTCGCGCTTGCAACCGCTCGACCAACGAGGCAGTCATATATTTGTAGATGTATTTTTCTAGATATTACGTATATTATTTATCTGTCGTCTACTAGATAGTCAAGGTTATTTTTAGTTTACCTACATTGAGTCGCGAAATAAACTGACAGATCATAATATATATGCTATTTCCAAAAAATTCAGTTGAGGTTTATTATTTGATAACCATATTTACACAGAAATATACATACATATGTATATAAATGTGTGCCAACACAAAATATAATATTGTGTTACTCGACCCATAATATTACATATTATCTATCTTGAATCAGAACCCACAACACCTCAAGTAAAATATATAAAAAGTCTCAAATTCACATGTCGAATGTTTCACTCGTCATTGGACCATCAGCTTAGTTTCTACAAGTCACAATGTAGGTTATCGGCCACCTGTCCCAACACGTCGCGCAAACACTACTATCTGACCCGGTACTGTTCAGTGTGGAGTACTCTACTTTTCTCTAGCTATTCTTACGAGTTTGTGACACCAAAACCTCAGGGCGGCATCAGCCAAATAGCTTGTGACTATGGATGTGACAGAAACTTTAGATCCAGAATTAATGGTAACTCAAGTGATTGGTGACAATGGAATGGACATAATCTTCTCTTAGAATTTCAATCGTACTTCGAAGATTTTACTACGGAGTTTATTCTGTCCGCCATCTGTCACCCTCTGTACCACACCGTAGAGGACACTGAAAGCCAATGAAGAGTATAGCAATGTATGACGTTGATTAATCTATATTCTATACTATTATTATAAAGCTGAAGAGTTTGTTTGTTTGTTTGAACGCGCTATTCTCAAAGAACTACTGGTTCGAATTGAAAAATTACTTTTGTGTTGAATAGACCATTTATCGAGGAAGGCTATAGGCTATATAACATCACGCTGCAACTATTAGGAGCGAAGAAATAATTGTAAATGTGAAGAAAACGGGGAAAATTATTCATCCTTGAGGGCTTCCGTTGCGTGCGCTGCGAAAACAGTTCAAGATACCAAAAATATATGTATAAAAGAATTATTCCTCTTGAAATGATCTAAAAAAATGTCCGCGACGGTATATGTCTATCTTTTAAAATTAACTCACTAGAACCGTTTTTATGG
>DWME01003081.1:0-19165 GCA_018244795.1 Parelbella ahira ahira | reverse complement strand
GACTTAGCAACGGTTCGCCTGCGATTGTCCTACGTCAAAACAACTTCATATCTTATTCGGATTGATATAATAATATGAACAACGCATTTTTTTTAAATCTGATACTTTATCTTACCTGACGAAAAGCGTAAATAGGACCTAAAATAGACTTCAGATGCCTAGGAAAAGTCTATTCAGTATTCGTTAGTAGTGTCCTAGGTTTGCCACACTTGGTCAACGCGCATAATATGCATGCATAATCTAGTTCATGTTCAACGGAGACAGGACTAGTGTTTATGATATTTTCAAATACATTTTGTATCATCATTGTCAACTCTAGCTGTTTCAGTGTTGGATATGTCTTCTCTCACAATGAGGTTTAAGACCATATAGCCATTTGGCATCATAATCTACTTTGAGTTTAAATAAAGCAATGTTCAGTTTTTATTTTTCTTTGTTCGTCTACGGATTACGTAGCGTCACGAACTACCAACCACATTATAAATAACGTTCCAAAGTGGATTGCGCTTTTAGACCTGAGTTTTATAATAAAATCCTTTATCAATGCTATTACCGTGGACAAAGTCAACGTAATTACAGAGACAAGTACTTTTTGCGAATAAAACTATGAAGTAAGCAGTATTTTATAGCAATAATAATGATAAGTAAATTAAGGAAGGACAAAGTCTACAATATAATAAGACGATATTAGTATAGTCCATAGTGTATAGTCTTAGATATTAGTATCTACTGTCCATAGTTATACATATAATAAAATTATGTAACAAATGTACAAAAAATAACATAAGCATAAAAGAGATGTTTTGTGATTTGCACCTTTTAAAAATCTTAGATATGTACCTACCTTTTTAAAACCGTCTCTATTTTTTAATAATGTTATTCCAAAATGGAACAGAACATTTATTTGAAAAACCTAAACAAAAATATTTTAAAATCGAACATAAATAGGTAAAAATGTTTTTTAATAAAACAACGGTTTATTATAACGGTTTTACCGTTTCAAAAATGGAATGGAACATTATTTTAAAAACGATCGTCCAATGTACACCATTGTAATAGCTACGGACACACCGACGAGTTCAAAGATCACATGGGTTTGAAGACAATGTAAATTGAACATGATTCTGATAAATTAGGACAATGACATTTGAAAGTTGTTGAAATGCGATGTAATGCAATAAATTAATTCGTCAACTACCTGCTCCTGTAGGTACCTACTCCACTCGTAACTGTGGAAGGTCTGGAGCTTGACCGTCGCTTTTATATTTATTTTCATAAGAATGTATGACATTTTGGTAGTAGCTTTAATATCTATTTATTTTCATGAAAATACAGGACATTACAGTAGATATGTACATTAATAAAATTGTATTGCGATATACCAAAAAACAAGTTTTTGCGGACATGTATAGTACCTACAACGTTTCTATTTTACATATACTAACACAAAATCAACAATATCAAAGATATTACAGACAAAATAACCTTTTTTTTATATTTAGCCTAGCAAACAGGCAGGCGGGCCACCTGACGGTAAGCGGTCACCGTCGTCTACACACATTATTTGTGGAAACTTGTAAATGGCTGTATTTATGTTACCTTATTTGTTTGTTTATGTACTAGCTGTAAGTTTTCCAAAGAAATAAAATAAAATAAATAAAACATTAACATCACACGAGGTGTTGTCAATGCTTTGCCGGCTTAGATAGAGAGCTCTCTTTGCGCTTTCCTTCAGAACCCCGTGACATACTGCACCGCGAATACCTCGAAACAAAATGTTTTTGGGTAAAGTGTTACCTAATGTTTAATTCTGTATTCATCCTATTACATTTACTTATATACACACACGGCAGGAGTGTGGATGAGAATAACAAAAGCAACTTCCCATCAAAACTTGCGCGACTCACGCGTTCTATATACCTACATATATACCTATACATATAATATGTGTGTGGGTAACTATCGATCGCTCGGTGGTCCTTGTTGTTCAGTATTCGATTCATTCTCCGGGCCGATGTTATCGTCAAGGGCACATATTGTGATTCGTTCCTCGGCCCGGAATAGATCCCACCAACGATAGAACGCTCGATCGATGAATTAGAATATCAACATAGCTACGTTTGCGTGAAAATGTTTCATGCGTCTTACGAATTTCGCCTGAAACGACGAACGATAAATATAAACGACGACGGTGAACAACGAACAGATTAAATAGCAGCGTGTCTTACTGTTATTTGCAAAGATACCGATTTCCAGGATAGCAAATCGATACGCCATTATATATAAATGCCGATAGAAATAAAAATGTTTTTGTGGTACCTACATGAAGTTAGATACAGTTTTCGACAAGAACTATGTATATAAATCGCCAATAAATTGATGTTTCATATAGAAATGAAGGCAATTCAATTTTAAAATTTATAAATATTTATGTAAAGTGTATGGCAAAATGTGCCTAGAAAAAAGCCGGAAAATAATATGTAAATTACTTATAAACTTATTATCATATTCTAATAATATTAATCGTAAATTAATAATAATCAATATGGCCTCTATCCGAGGTTGAGTTAATAGGTAGGTATACCATAATTAAATAGTTGCAAACATGTTTGGCACATCTTAAGGACATGAGCGTATATTTTAATGATTAAAACGTATTATAATAAATTATAAATACTAAATGAAGACATCGTCGTCGCAACTTTGATCGTAGCGTGAATTTTTTGTTTCATTTGTCGAGCTATAAATTAAACCGCCGAATTTAATTTCACGGGCGGCGATGTAAAAACACTGATTTAATACACCACGGGCAATATTATAATATTAAAAACTGAAATAACGAAGTCGAGAATATTACTTTAAAACAGATTATGTAGATTAAACATTATTATTAGGTAGATACCCTTTTAATAACAAAATTTTGCTTTTAGCTAACAAACAAGATACCTACTTGTTACCGACACTTGAAGAATATTGGACATGATGTATAAATAGCAGATGACGTATTTTGAACTTACATGTACCATACGTGAAATTGCCTGTAAGTATACCTACATGTAGTCTAATAAAGGGTCACGACTACAAAGGACGCAAGGGTACGTGCAATAAAAATGCTAATGCGATCGTGTGTGTGAAATTTGACAAAGGCGGCGCGTTGTTCAGAATGCACATAATGCAGGCTTAGATACCTAAACGCCGTCCATATTTGACCGCTTAACATTCCTTGTTACGCAGGTAAAGTTGTAGCAACGTGGGAAAGACCGTGTGTTGACACATTTAAAAACTGTTAAAACTTTTCATGCGCTATAAAATGTGTCTCTGGTAGCGTGCGCTACGTGAAACGACACAGAGTGTTCGCGAATTAAAATATCAGAGCACGCATCGGTTCGCTTGCGAACAAATTGGTTTTATTTCTGTAGGCACGGAACGATTCATTTATACCTTCGTTCATTTTTACGTCATCACGCAATCAGCTTATATACCTAATTAAAACCAAAAGGAAAGCGCTACCCAATTTTATTAAATTGATTAGACGAAACAGAAGTGTCGATTACCGAGATGTTTTTAAACAATTCCAATTTCAAATTATCTAAATAGGTAATGGAAGTTATTCCCCGCTGAAATAATTTATAAGCGTGGATATTGTCAGCATGCAAGCAAAATGAGATGGTGAACGTGAAATGGTGAGTAGTATAAAAATAAAGTTTAATTCAAACCTTAGTATCATGGTCTGTGTGGCGTCGTCGCCTCACCTGTTAGTAAGGCCGACCGCGTGGGACGCCGCGCCCGGACCTCACTCGCGATACGTCTGTGAAAAAAAGTACTTTATCTTATATACAATACAATATAAGTATTCTTTATTGTACACCAAAAATAAACAACAGAGACAGTACAAATATTTTAAGGTACCCAAAAGGCTGTCCTAACGATAACAAGTGATCCCTACCAGGCAACCTTTGGGTAGAAGTCATTCACAGAGGGAACCGGATGGGGGGGTGTAGACGAAAGTAATGTTGTATGAAATATATAATAAAAATAATTCTAATAAAGAAGACTTACAGAATCTGTCAAGTGACAGGTATATTAGATATTAGAGACACCAATTTTTACATTTTTAATTTCAACACAAACAAAGTAGGTATATTCTACAAATTATTTCGCAAGTGAGACTGTTCGGTGGCAATTAAATAGATGAGCGTACAATAAATACATTACAATTTATTACTTCACTGCAGTAATAATAATTTTTATTAAGAACACGAATTATTTTATTTCCCGCAATTTGGCAACCGTAGATTATTAGTGCATCGTCATGAAACAAGAGCACAAAGTACCCACCACAACGAGAATCCAGGTACCTACATATATTTTAAAGTAAATAAATAGATGAGGCTTACATATAGGTAATAATATAAATGAGAGAATATTCCCTTTTGCATCAACAACAACATACGTAGACGGCCACACAATTTCACGTAAACAAATATATTTCACGGAAGGTCATTTAATGCAAAATATATGCAATAGGTACCGACTGCAAAACAATAAACATATTGATACCCACGCTCTTAGTTACATTGTATCGCGAACGGCTATATTAAATTATTAACAGGCATTTATAGTTTAACAACAAAACAAAGAACGTAAAGAGCCTCCTTTTTCTCAACCTTCCTTATGAACCGGTTATTCATCCAAATGATATAAAATAATGAATTTAACGCAGCCGTAGGTCGTTAATGGCGTTACTTGTAAACTATTTTCTTTGTTCAATACAATGTATGGTAGGAAATATACGCGTCTAGTATTGGTAACGCTCGCTTGGTCATTTATTACGGCTCATAAAAATTTTTTTCGTCACATTTTCAATTTTTTGGTACATACAAATGGCATTACATTTAGAGAGTAATTGATAACGGAGAATTAACATAACCACTTTACATTTTGCGTTATTATTATTATTGCATTTGTAGGTTTTATTAAACGGATATGTGTAACGATATCGGGCAATAAACAAAGCCTCGTTCGAAGTAGGGCGGAGGCCTACGAGCCAACTCCATTAGCGAGGAGGGAAAATGAAAACGTTCGCGTAAAAAGCTCTAGAAATCTCTGTAATAAATGCCCACAAGCGCTAAATTTATTTTTATCGTTTGTTCCACTTAAGGAATAAGATTGAAAAATACTTCCAATATTCTTCCATAATTTGTCCGCGTATTTTTTTCCCGGGGGGCCATAAAATATTTACGGGGTTCAGATGAATTCAGGAGTGGATTTAAGGGCCTTCTTTCGTTTTTCCTGATGAATTAATTCACTTCCTGAACAAACAGTATTAGTATTCGTCGTTGGAAGCTATTCGAGACTATCACAAAACAAACATATTTACGTCTGCTTCTCCAATTAGATGTAGGTACCTACCTGTGTGTATAAGCTTAAATTTTTTCTCAAAATTTGTCTAAACTACTTCAATACTAATAGAAAAATTTAATAGTATGTATCTATATATATTTTGTACCAATTATTACCTAGTACCTATATGCCACAAGTAGATATACATATATGTTTTAAGTTATCAAAATATGCACCAGTAAGTCCTCGTACATGAGCACAAACGTGCATCTGTTATGCAAAAAACGCAAGTGCATCGCACTCGCTTCCCAGAAGTGCAATCGGCGATCTCGGCGGCAGTTACAGTAGATGCAACGATGCACTTTCAGATAGCAGGCCCGTCCCAACTGGTGTCCGTGTAATGAGACTGCATGGTTGAGATAAAGCAGTTCTTACTAAATAGAGCCATTACGTGATGCGGCATCTGCTAAACTTAAGTGCCTGTAAAATGATTTTGGTTTTTCCTATTTTTTTTTCAAAATGTATGAAAAATTACCGATAAAAACCTCTCCATATCAGAGGATACCTATATCCAACAGTGGATTGAGAAAGAGACTTGTAAAATGTGCGAGTACGAAGAAATAAAAACGAAGCAATATTATTATGCACCGGTTAAGCTTTTCCGTGACCTGAGAATAATGCACGGTAAATAGGTAGAACATTAAAACTATTATATTTCTATATTAAAAAGGATTATATGATTTTAAAAATCATCGAGATGTATTAATAACGCAAAATAAAATGACCAATACAGCAAATTTATCCGATAATAATATTGTTGTGTCTAAATATACTAAATGATATACATACTTAGTTAGTAAAGATCAACTCGATATAGTTACATAGAGCTATAACAAGTTTCGTTTCATTATACCCAAACTAAAACTGCCCCGACCGCTGTGTACATAAGTTTAATATATCTGGGTATGTTTATACAGAACAATCTTGCAAATATCGCAATAACAGACGCTGGGGTACCACCGCCTGCTATGATTCAATATAATCCGACATGACATATGTCGCTGAGCCTTTTCGGACTCATATTAAACTTACTTGGCTAAGCAATATAGGTACCACTGAGATGTATTAGTATTTGTGTCCTCTATTTTATAAACGTCTCTAACATAGTTTTTATTGTAATAATATTAAACAATAGATGATATCAAATATCAGGTGATATTAATAATGTAGCCTGTAGAAAAAAAATATAGTAGCACTTAAAAAAGTCAAAACGTATATACCTACATCCTTTCAATAAACATGGCTATTTCACTCAACAACGTCATACCGTAAACTTATTATTGGGTACTTGGATAAGATCCCTAGACAAAGACGACAGCTATCGCGGCTAAGGGCTCATTTACTCAGTTATGGATTTCATTGTTCCCCGCGAGACGTGTCGCTCATAGCAAACAAGCTTTCAAGAAACGAGACAATTCCACATAGAAACCAGACATTCTCTTAGAAATGGGTATGTGTGTGTCACTTACACATTTTGTTGTAAAGAGTAAAGTTTTCTACAGTTATTATTTTTACTGTAAGAAGTCTCCGAACCAGGATTGCGCGTATGATGAAACTTGTGAAAGCTTAAAGAGCACACAAGGTTTATAGGATAAAAATATTTGACACCCGGTGCTCTCTGCCTACCCCTGGACCTAGCCAGAGGATATAACAACTATTATTGTCATTCACTTTGTATGCAGAAGTCTGTATTTTCTGATTTTCATTTTATGATTTATAAAACTCAGTTTTTCGATATTAAGAATTATGTTCAAAATACTACCATCAATTTAACTTAACACTACAAATATATATTTCCTCAGTAGTCATTAATGCTTATATCCATTACCTACTACTAAAGAAAAACCGCTCTTAATGAAGTTGTTAATTACTTAAGTACTTATATAACTTTAATGTAATGGATACAATAAATTGCTTGCATGTTCGTTTAATTATATATTTTGTATAAGAATATTATAAAAACATTTCACATATAAAACATTGATTGCTGTAACCCCCACGTCATACTACTAAAGATCTTTAATCTCGCTCTTGGAGCTGCATCGAGATCCTTAAACTAACATTAACTGAATGCTTTAAAATATACTCCCTGAGATCGTACCGTGCTGTTACTGAGAGAATTAGTCGATACAGCACCATGAATATATAATGAATCTTCGATTAGCAATACCTACATTGTTGCTTCATTCTCAATAAAACGACAAGACGACTCACTTTTCTAAAAAATGATTCAGTACTTTGATTGGATAAACAAACCACAAATCATAAGATAATTATCGTTTTAAATTATGATAACATACATGTTAGTGTGTATCATTAACGTTAATATGATTAACACATGTAAGAAAACAATTTATGTGAATGTATAACTAGGGACATGTAGGTACCTACCTACTTCTTCCCCTATTCCGTTGTTCTTGGTACATCTGGACTGAAAATTATTTTAGCCTTGCCTCTAATTCTGGTACATTTGCGATGAGCTTAACAAGAACAAGCGCGCGGCGAGCTTTTCATCTTTGAAGCGCAACATTTACATTTTCGTCTCATTTATTTGCTATTTCGGGCAGTCTACTCTCATTCGCCCCCTGCGCGCCCACCCTTCACCCTCCCCAACGAATAAGTCTCGGTGTGCGTCAGAATAAAACGGAATCGGGAAGGAACGCTCTATAAAGTCTAATTAACTCTGAAGTGGAAGCATAAATGTAAGGAAATATAAAAAGCTTCGTAAAAAAAAACATTTATAACATGGCTACTACCTAACATTTACAGACGATACATACCCGCGCCGGGATCGCTGAATAATAAAACAATGAACATCCTTTTAAATAAATATAAATCTTCTTAACATAAATAAACGTAAATCACCCCAACCAAAATCATTTAGTTAGCGCTTTAGTGAAAGAGGAAGCGAGAGGCACATGCTCAGAATGTAATCGCACGCTGGCGTCTTTTATTAAGATATTTACGAAGAAAGGCCCGTCGTGTTGTTATTCAGCGGTCGTGTCGTATAAAACTAACGCGTCCCTTAACGCAAACCTTTTGTCTCAGGTGGAGCGCGCGTTCCTAATAGAAAGATTTTCATCGCCACCCCCGCTTGTCATTCGCGGCTCGCTTTTAGCAGGATGCAACCGGTTTTCGTGACAGAACTTCAAATAACTGTTTATAAAAGAGAGCTAACTGCATTGTTCGTTTAATACACTCTTCACATAAAAAAAATAAGTAGGTAAATATCGAGAATATTATTAGCTGTTTCTACAACTCTTTGGTAATATAAGTATGTACCTATATCTTTTATAAATATAAATATATATAAAATGCGAAAGCAGTGATAGCCTTAAGAATTCAGAAAAAGTTCTTATATGAATAGTAAGTTTACTTTTTGCTTTCATAATTATATTGAATAAAATAATAGTTAGGTAATAAATAAATTAAATTATTTTATATCAAAGTAATTTTGAAACCATTCTAATTTAGAATTCAACAAATATCTCCAATAAGTGCGAGGGTTACCTTCCTATATTTTATGGTGCACACACATCTCGGCCAGATTTCTCTGATAGAAAAACGAGAGGCCCGAACCGTTCCCGAATATAAATCGCCTTGTTATATTTTCCGAAACATTTGGATTCATGAAGTACGGAGCTGCCGGCGACACGATTTAACGAAGTACATATGTACATATGTTATGTGTATAGTTATATTATAGTGTAGTGTAGGATTACAGTGTAGGATTATGTGAATTTTAACAGAGATGAATAATTGTACTTGTGTTAAAAGATTGGTTTGTTTCCAGTGCTTGAAGAGGTACCTATATGTTACTATAAACAGGAAAATATGTGATGAAATTTTCACTAAATACTGCATCTGTAAAAATAATAAGATGTACCTATCTGTTGCATTGGAGAAATAATGACCTTGGAGACGCTTAAAAATTCGACTCCAATTTATTCTCAATATTCCTATTATAGATACCTACTATTTAATAAACATATTTTGTTACGATTAAGAAGAATTATATCCCCCGAATATGCATTCCAATGGGTAGATATGCCCCTGGAACAAGGATGTCAGAACATTTATTAAGTCCGCAATACACGTTATTTTTATTTCAATTCGATACCAAAATTATGATACAATGATTAAATTTGATAACATAGGTAGGCCGTAACAAAAAATATGTATCAACGATTTACGTAGGTCGTTAACAAAAAATACCTAACATTAAGTCGAAACATCTACATCTATATTAAAAATTAAAAAGATACTTATAATTACATATATTATAATAATTATATTATTATAGAAATGCGTCTTCATCAAATCCCTATATAGGTATACACGTACATACTTATATATATAGGTATATGTAAAGTAAACATTTCTATCGAAAATGAAGCTGTAGTTCGTTTATATATTTATTTGATGTACCTCTACGTAATAACGCCATAGCCACCTGTATATTATATGATATACATATAATAGAAATAATCGCGACTAGTAGAGTAACATTAAAACCAGTTGAGCGGCGGGCGGCTCCGAGCAAGTCATTAACATTCATATGTAAATTCGTCGTATATCTGCAGTCGCGCACCCTTATCTATAGCGATACCGCAAAAAGTTTACTCTACAATAAAACCAAATCTTACAACCTATATAATAAAGCGTGCAGATAACTGAACATGCATCAAAACCAAATACGATATAGTTTAATTGATTTTGTTAATCTTTATTGAATCCGAAGAACTTGTAGTAGGTACAATAAGTAGGCTTTATGTTTAATAGCGTTGTCTGCCAGCCCGCCCTGGAGTTGTAGAGGTAAAGTACAATCTATATAGTAAATACTTACTCCAAGTATAATATTTAGAGCTCCGTATGTTCTTTAAACCGTTATGCAACTATAGGTACATGTAAGTACATATTTATATATCTTTTTTTATTTCTTCTATGGCTATATAAAAATAAAACTTTTAAGAATCGTTATTGACAAGTGTTGATAACTAAAACAAAACACCGTAGAAAGCACTCGGCGGCCCGTAAATAAAAACTACACTTAATGTCATCCGAAATAAAATTTGCATATGTATATCTCGGCCATAAATCTCACGACGGAATGCTGACTTTGACGAATTTGTACCAGTTTTGAGAATCTGACAATAAGGTGATAGTCTTGCATAAATTAAAAACGGGAAGAAAGGGTTGACAAACAGCAGTTACGTAACATAGCACAAAGGGTGAAAGAGCGATATGAATACAAATGAACTGGGTCATGCTGAGCAAGGCTTTTGTGGGTCCGGCCTTATTATAATTTGACTGCTGCATTGCAGACTTTATTCGAGACGCTTTCACCAATAAAAAAAAACACTTTTTCAATTTACTACCTATTTATAACATATTTTGAAAAATTTAATAACTTAAAAAACAATCAAGTTTCGAGACTTTAAAGAATCATGTTAAGAGAAGATCAACTAAATTATTGCATGTGCATGAATATTTAGCAGGTAGTACCTACACATTTGCTTAATTATGTTCAGTGAAGCAAGTAGGCTCTACCTTAATAAAGAGTCGATGCAAACTTCGGTGGGATTTTCGCTCAAGTTGGCCCCAACAGTTAGCTACAAGTTTATATTATATGGGGTTTCGTAGGATTATTCCATTTATTCTTAGAGCATTAATGCAATTTAATATACGTAAAATGTTCATTTGTTCTTAGCATATTGATACAACCGTATACCTACTTGAATAAATAACAGTTTTTCTAATTTCACTCTAATTGCAATCAATAACTTATTCGTTCAATACAATATATGTATTTGAAAAGAGCTTGACATTTTATTTATTTTTTAGGTCTTATAAACAGCAGTCTTAATGCACGAAAACTTAAGACCAACAAAAAACCAGCCGATCAACAAAAATGCCAAAAATAAGGAACTTATACTTACACACACCTACCAACATGACGAAATAAACCTACTCGAGCACATGTGTGATATCGGCGCAACCCATATTAAGCCGGACCTTTATTTAGGTGAGGTCGCCTTAAGCCGCGGCCCGCTCGGAGTAACGCCTTCGCCCGGGCAATTTAATAAATACCCGCCTAAAACAGGGTACGCGGGGTAGCGGAAAATTACGTAACCCGAATCACTATGGCAGTAAAACTTTAGAGCCCACTGACAGATAGAACGGTCGCGGAGGATTCGAGCTTTGAGGTTCGAGGAAAATGTCTCTAGTCATTGGATTGGAGAGCGTGCAAATTGTATATTGTCAACGTATTCATTTGTGGTAAAATTGAAGTATTTCGATACAGTTTACAAAATGCTAGATCATTGAATATTAACCAATAAAACCAACTTAACTAAATAGATAAAAAAATATTCAATGAATTAAAAACTTCAATTCAGTGAATGTTCTTCACGTACATTTGAAAATCAACTACATTTAAAAGACATTCGTAAATATTTACCTACTAATGTAGTCTGATATTAGGACACCTTGAAACGCTAGGTACCTATGTAGGAATGTTTAGCCAGTTGGCCCGTACCTACATACGAACGTTGCAGACCAACGTGAAACGAACGAATAACATTCACCACGATATGAATCAAGTGGATTCGTTAACATTACGAGACACAAGATTGTCAGTTATGTTTGTGGAAACTGAATGTGCCGAATCGCTGAACGGCAAAGTGATCGTAAATCTTGCGTCTCCGCTGCTCCAAAATAAGCGTCTGACGCCATGGAAGTCGGTACTGAATTTTTCAAACAATAATACAAAATTCAGCATTAAATAAATTGCTCAGTCTTTTTGAAACATAAGTCTTTTTGTAACGTAACATCGCGCCTGTGGTCCACGAAGGGGTAGGCAGAGGAGTGTAGTACACTCCCACGTTTCACCAGTTACCGTGTAAATCCTATGGAATAGGTAAATGGTGAGTTAATAATATAAATACTTCTTTGTATTACAACAGACGCTTTCAATTCGATTTACACTTCATTGGAAAGATTAGACTTTATTTTCTTATTGTAGGCACTTGAGACTTGTACCTATAGTAATTGAAACATACATAGGTAGGTACTTACATACTAAGCGACATCACAGTTACTTTGACGCTTTTGGTTTAATTACAAACAGTTTTAAATACGATTTTGATAGTTCATGGGTTCGATTCTCGGGTTGAGTAGATTTACCTATAGGTATCTATTATTTGATTTTTCTAACTTGATATTCGTGGTAGTGATTTGGAGACTGGATTTGTGCCAGATGTAGGTACAGCAATAGACTCGCCTACTATTCCATAGAGGGACGGAAACGTATTTGATGAAACTTGGGTATGTACTACATCCTTATTGGGTATTACAGGCGTGATGTCAGTTTGTTTTCACAAAGAATTAAATTTTGAAGCAGCTGTACAATACCTAAACAGCATTTTCCGTAGCCCTTATCCCTCTCCACTTATCCAACTCCGGGTTGTATGTACCTTAGCTTGAAATAATTCCAGTTAAAACATAAATATCAGCTTCAACATATTAATACATTTATGACAGGCAATTTGTATATCTCATCGAGCGACGATTAAAACAATATAAAATTCTGATACAAAACCTTGGCGAGTAGAAAGATTCGAAACTATTTCCACAAACAAAACACAGTCTTACGGCTTAGAACATAAAGTCTCGGGATCAAAAGCGTGTATGGAATCCGGGCCAATTCAAAAAAAATAAAACAAGTTCCAAGTTCGAGCGCGCGCCTTTTATAAATACTACGCGGCAACCATATTGCCGCGCGCGCCAATCAGAGAGCATTCCTGCTCAGGGAAAAGTAATGGCGGACACCTATCCCATTATCACTCCCTATTATTATAACATGGAAGTTCCACAGGCAGGCTGGCATTGTCACCAGTTTTCGAAAACTACAATACTTATACCTACTATAATGTTGTCCTTAAAAAAAACAACAATTCCTGTTAAAAAAAACACAAAAATTGCTTAAAATAGCACGCTGGAATAGAATTTTAAAAGGTTTTAATATTTTAAAAATTATGATAGTAGGTAAAACAGACTACTTACGTGCCTAGATAGAACGATATTTTTATAATTCAAATTATTGAACAAAATAGATTTTAACCACAATACTTATCAACATTAATTACTGAAAAAAGAACAATTTGTTGATTTAATCTTCAAACTGTTTTTATGCTATTTATTTTGTAAAATTTTTAAAAGATTTATGTGTACGTGCACGTGGATATGTAGAAAAACGTACATAGGTACCTACTCACATATGTAAGTGTACCTACTTATAACTGAAAACGTGATAAGCAGTGCGCTTAAACCACTAGCTAATTTATTCCAATTACGAGATAACAGTCAAGTTTAAGTGCCAGCAGATATTTACATTGGAAGCGCATGATAACTCCGGCACTGAAATATTGGAACAGATGTTCGGGGTGAATGCCCTGTATGCGCCGTAGCGACTCCATCTTGATTTATTTATTTATGCGCCCGCGCATTTTATCAACGTGGAAATATTTTCTTAATTGGGCGGCCAGGAATACCTAACAAGATGCGTAGTTGACAATGTTTTATTCATTTATATATTGTTCATTGTATCAGATAGACTACTATTTTTAACAGATTTATAGTGACTATAATTGTGTGGTAGGTAAAAACGTGGCCAGTTTGATAATTAAATTTATTATAGATTTTGTTTATTGCCGAGATTATCTATTTACCAGTTTTCTGTACCTAAATATATAGTGCACAAATATAATAAGATTGAATATTCAAAATGTAAACAATATCTACTCAGCGCATTAATTTCACAGATGAAAAATGTTCTTACATTATGACATAATGAACTTATTATGAGTAATAAATAAATAAGATGACTCGTACTTTAGTCATTTTTTATTACTTCTATTCTATTCCGTATATCTGTTATAACTATGCTGGTACGAAACATAAACGTAGCATCCCCCGTACATACGCGCCTACATCCCCGAAAAGGCTTATAGCACGCTTCCACATTTCGCCAGGTGTGGTTAAACAACTTACATTATCATCTTTAATTAGGACATTTAAACAAATTCTTCCCAAATACCTAATTTTTTACAGTAGGTACGATTTTCTTATAGCTGTAGGTACCTGCCAGCATTAAGTTAAATTAAAAAACATTTGCACTCCTTCGAAGATATAACTTTGAGATGTTAATAGACAGAGGGCTGAAGAACACAAGAGGAGGTGATTTAAGAAAATTACATTATAAAAAGAGTGGAAGGAGACGAGGGGACAGAGCGAGCGCGGCGCTCTTCAAAAGACATTATTATAGAATGTGGTAATTTAAATTCAAACATAAAGCACTTGTCTCTACAATACATGTTCAGCGATCTAAATGAAAGCGATTGTTTTTGAACAGAATAACAGCACTGTAATATGAAAAAATACAACAAATTCGCTATATTAGTTATTAATACAAATAAGTAAATGTGTTTTTATAGTTCATGATTTTAAAAGTCATGGGTCATATCCGTAGGTATAATAATAATTATTGTATTGTGACGCGAAATTCTTACTGAGCTGAACAAGAACACCGACAGACTCGACATGCTTCTTCTGCATTTACCGTATAAATTATACACTCATTATTATGTTACTAAGATATGTCTCAGTTACAGTTATGTCCTAATATACCTACAGAAACGTCTTGTGTATGTACCTACACATAAGTAGGTACCTATATAATTATTTCATGGTACTGATTCGTTGAGAGTTATCCACTCAAAGTAATTAAACCATAAAACATAACCGGACGTTTCTCTACAGTTACCTCGTTTTGTTTCATCTTAAACAGGAAGACAATAACTTAACATCCGCTTTGTACAGTTTGTTACGAACTATATTGTTATAGGCGAGACGAATCCCACTCCCTGTTTGAAATTACATTGGAAATAAATACACAGATGCACACATGTACAATTAAGAAAAGATATTTTAACACATAAACAAATTTTGGATTTGATGAGAGAGAAATTAAACATTAATAAATAGGGGTTACATTTAAAGCAATTATATTAGTTAGCGAATATGGTCCTGTTGGAACGTTATAGTGAATACTGTACCAAGTCCTTTGCAGAGTAGGCAGATATCCGTATCTACAGATCTGGAGTGCTTCTTTTACATGCATCATTCTAATAGGTTCTATAACTAATTGTATTTAATCATCTATCTTAGGTATGCGAAGTGTCTGTTAATAGATACATATAGATTACAGGTACATATAGAATTTGCTTTTTTTTTTAGTAAAATAGAACTAAACAGCGTTTAATACTCAGAGTCCAATTAACTTTTTTAATAGCATTGCAATTGTGGCTAAATAATTTCCTTTGATTTATGTGTAGTAAGTATTGCAGGAAACGTAACTTAGCATTACTTTTATGACCGGATGCTCTATCATGGCAACATTACCCAACTATACAATAAAAGTGAAATCGGGAAATAAGTTTTCTTAAGAGATTTTACTGCTGCCTTTCTTCAAATTGGAAAAGCAGACACGGCTCGAACGTACTACGGAACTTGACCAATAAAAACTTCCATTGTTACCTGATACTATCAGCTAAGGTACACATTCATTGGAGTCGAATGATCCTGTTTCCAAAGAAAATCACTCCAAACTTCTCGGGGGTAAATAACGTTCATCTATCGTAAAGGTACTTATGCACTAGCCATGATTCCGAGAATAGAATTCCGAGATTAATTATACAACTTTTGAAGTCAATTAAACTTTTCTTTTATAATTGGAGTTAATAAGAAATACGGCATAAAGCGACTGAGATTGTTTAATCTTATCAATGTCCTGAACGTTAATAAAAGTTTCAAAATTAATTTTCAGATAAGATTCGTTTGAAACGAAATGAAATTTTACGTTACCTATATAACTTTGTTAGCAGATAGAGTTTTCATCTGTGAGAGTTTAACTGAAAGTTTTTACTAAGATATCCTTATAATTGCATTGGTTACATTCAATAAGTCGCCTATAGAGGCGTCGCATTCCATCAGCGTCTAGGCACGTTTGGATAATTGAAGCGAAAATTCCTCCCGGCCACGGTTGGCTCTTAGGTACAAAATATTCTCGTGAAAATCTAATTAAAACGTTCATCCGCAAGATTACGCTGAGCGCGGAAACTTTGCAGCTTCCCCGCTCCATGGCAGATAATGGCCGGACGAATTCTTCGGATGT
Organism: Parelbella ahira ahira; assembly: GCA_018244795.1. Taxonomy (NCBI): domain Eukaryota; kingdom Metazoa; phylum Arthropoda; class Insecta; order Lepidoptera; family Hesperiidae; genus Parelbella; species Parelbella ahira. The sequence continues at coordinate 2,529 of DWME01003081.1, read as the reverse complement.
CTCCGTCGGCAAATGTTTTCTTACCCGTTTCAAATGAAACGCTGACGCGCGTCTGTTATACGATGTTATAGTGAGACGCTTTTAAACCGTGGATTCCTTTCCAATTTTTTTTTCTTACCATTAGGACGACGGAATTCTTTCATCATTTAGGTACTTCTTATTTTACAATGAAGTCGTAGTAAACATGTTTATTCGGATTTAATTCTGCACCTAATTCTAATGAACTATCCAAAAACCATACTCTTCATATTTTGCATCACATTTTATTGTTTAAATGTGAACACGTCAGTGTAAAACTGAATGTTCGTGTAATCACCCTGGGGTGCTTGAGAACACGCACTAATAACACGTTACTATATGTATTAAAATAAAACAATATATCGGCATTACTAAGAGTTCGCTACATAAAGCGCGCCCCGAGAATAAATGGATTACTTATGTCCACAGCGCGCCATCTAGCGGGGGGTGCGCGAAACTGTATGAGTTATTGTTATTGCATGGATTTCCCCGCTTCCGGTGGTGTTTTCACTTACACCCCTCTTGTAAGGAAACTCGTAAAAATCTGGCCGAAATACCATACCTATTAAATTGAATGGTACAATTTACAAACACGATAACATTGGATCCGCACCTACCCCTGATTCCCCATTTGTATCGACGTCTAATAAAAACATAAAACAACCAGCGTATTCTGAAAGCGCTTTTTAATTAACTACAATTTATTTCTTCTTTTTGTTTGAACATCGAGACAGGAAATTGTATGTATTTATTCAAATGTCAACCGGAAAGGTGGCAGGTCGATGTCAACAGAAATTGTAGGCTTTGCAACTTTAACTATAAAGGAGATTATACACCTGTAGTTTGATACATTTATCGACAATATTATTCTTGTTACACTGGCTATACCTATAGAACGTTATTTCCTCAATGTTATTATACCAGTCATAAAAATAATCGCACAATCATTTGCGACGAGCACAGTTAATATACATCATTCTTATAATCCTCCAAAGACAAGAATGTATTAAAAATAGGCAGACTCATTGTTGTTCTTATTTAGGACAAATATATAATAGAAGCGAGGCGCAGCGGAACGGCAGCGGTCTTATTAACGGTGGCCGTAAACTGAGCGAAGCTTCGTTAGCGGGAGTCAGCCGGACACATATTTCACGTCGAGGAACACCCGCGTCGCGCTGCCCTCGCTGGCTCAGAATAGGCTCACTGGCTCATTTATAAAATACTCTGATTGGCTCATTTGGAATACAAAGTGTGAGTACACAATAAATTTCAGATTAATCCCCGTGTGATGAGAACAGAACCAAATTTCTTTTAATCAACGGTTTGTATAAATGTACGTGTATCAAAGTCTGAGAACGACTACGTATTATTCATGACTACAGCCTTTAAATGTGTCGTTAACGAATGTGTTATGATAAAATGTTATTTTGTAAAACTCTTTTCACCTCTATACATATAATATTATAGGTAGGTATATCTAATGGAAGAGGATGATTTTATTTAACGAAAACAATGACATGGGAAATATTGCGAAATCCTTATTTGAACTGTATCATGATATCTTACAAGCTGAAGTAGATTATATCATAATCTACCACTTTTATTTTGAGAAGAGAGCCCTGCAATGATAAAATGGTCGATGATGATAATGATAATATAATCGATTATATGGAAAACAAAATAACAATTTTTATGTTCCTAAATAAATCGGGTTTTGGATGGATATATACACTTCACAACTGACAGTTTATGTATAACATAACGTAAGATTACATTATTCAAATAGATGACACCGTAAGATCACTGAGTGTTTGCCGAATGTGAGTTGTTACTCGTATGTAGGTCACCGATTTTGGGTGGGTCCCTTGGAAACAACTCTGCTCAGTGACAATATGATACCTATATATACCTATATAACATGTCATGTGATTGTTATGTCATAGATAATATATTGTTATTTATAATAACAACGAAATAGCTTAGTTAACATTTTCTAGCTGTAAATAAATTGAGATGCTTTAAAAGAAAAATTGACGCTTAGAAACGTATGAATTTACATTTTTTGTCTAGGTGCAGGGGTTTCAAATGAGTGTATGTAACCATTGTTATTCTATTTTTGCTATGTTTCGACTGCCTCGTTGCTCGTGTGGTTGCAAGCACAACTGCCGATCGGGAGGTCCTAGGTCGGGTCAATTCCCAGGTCGGGTGCTATTAGATTGTTCTAATTAGAATTTCTAACTCTAATTCAAACTCGGAGTCTGGAATTGTGTCCGATGTATGGCAATAGGCTCACCACCTATTCCATGGGACTTAATCGTAACTGGTGAAAGGTGGGAATGTAGCTTACTACAGACTTCTGCCTACCTTTTGAGGATTACAAGCGTGATGTTACGTGAAATTCGATTTTTGTTTTCAGTTAACGTTTAAAATTAACTTGGTTTTTGTCATTGATAACTTTTAACGAAACCTGACATCTATGATAGTTTTTATTGGTTGACGTTATCACATCAT
>DWME01003080.1:0-19167 GCA_018244795.1 Parelbella ahira ahira | reverse complement strand
TCATCGTTTCAGGGTATGTTGGTACTAATAAGATACTTTGATCCTGCAAGTTTCAACTCTTTATCTATTTTCTTTTTTAAGAAAATGGAAAAAGGCTGAAAATGAAAAAAAAAATTCTTAGAATTTTGTTAATCGATAAATTTGAATTTTGGACTTGTTTAGAGGGCTGATGCTAGCTTTCAGAAAAAAATAAAGATCTTTATCGGGCTCTAAGATCCATGAAAAAAACGAAGATTTTTTTAAAATTTGTTTCTTAACTATGATGTAGTTTTGGCACAATTATGAAACTACTTATTTGTTTTTATTATCATGAAACTATCTTATAATAACATTTATACTTCTATTTCTATTGCGCTATATACCGACATTTGATGCACAATATGTTAGTCAACGATAAATAAATTGCGTGGAAAACTTATAGATAAAGCTATTCTGTTCGGAATACAGGAAACATCTGCAGAACGTAAATGTTGCCGTTTGTGTTCAAACAAAAGCTGAGCGGCGTTGATTATGCAAATTCAGCGAACGTCTGAGCGGCGTTACCTCCGCGAGCGGGCGCGGGAGGCCACGCAGCTTATTCGCAAAAAAGTTTACTGCTAAACGTCTTTATGGTGCTTGTATTCTCCAACTAAGGTGCTAAGGAAATCTTTTGAACCCGCGTTGTCATAAGAAGTGACATAAAATACGAGTAAATTCTCCAATTATAATTAAAATAGCCTACAACTTTAGTCACCCATATAAATGCTGTTCTAATTTTGAACTTAAGCGAGAGACTGTCTGAAGGACATCTGTGCTAAAAACAAACCAAAAGCAAAAATAAAGTATCAGAGGAAGCCACGCTCCCTTGTATCCTAGGCGTTAGATGTTTACAGTGTTGCACTTCAACTTATTTGTTGAAATTGTAATCATTACGATATCGTCGCGATATCTTCAAATTATTGGATTGCCAGAGTCATTGTAAATGGTCCAATTACAGTGAGGCCATTCATTATAAAATACTCGTATATATAACGTGAACCCGCGCATTTTCGATCCAACTCCCAGTTTTGAACGTGTATAACACTATTAGCTTAGCTGCGTTATTACAATGATTAATGTAATAATGCACATGCGCTCATCAAAGTCGTAACATAACACGGGCCTATTGTCCAATGATTGGGGACCCAGAGAGCTAAGCCGGAGATTGTGGATTAGATTCCGATCTAATTACGTCAAAAATTTATGCAATGTGATATGATGAGGACGGGTTTTCTTTCTGTGTTTGAATGTAAATAATGAATATAATTACACGCCGGTTTTGGAGACTTCCAACTCCCCCATCAGTCAGAACACGACCTATCTGGTCGAGATAGGTGAGCCTTGGTCTCCCTCAGCACCTACGTCCATATAATAATAATAGTACAATTATAATATGAACATGTAGGTTGATTACTTCCCGCAGTGACGTGTGCAGACTTTTAACAATAGAGTTAAATACTGTTAGGCACAAACTGACTAGTTTTTACAAAATGAAACGTAAAAAAGCCTGCACAAAAAAGTGACACTCATTCTGATCTGGCCGCAAAAAACAAACGCTTTTAACTCGTTTTAAATCTGAAACGAATTAAACCTAAAAATAGTAGATAAATAAAAATAGGTAGGCTTCTTAAATACAAATGTAAAAAGTTTTTACAAAGTTCTGATATTGAAACTAAATTATCTCTACGGCTCATGAACAGACTTTTACAATCTGAAATAAAACTGAATTCAGTCCGATAAATTACTATACTATACTTACTTATTATACTTATTATGAATTTTCATTTAATATTCATTCGTAAGTATAAAACAAAGTTTAAACACAGCGCAGGTAAAAGCGCAGTGGTTTTGTTTTCACAAGTAAATTCTGGAACTTAAGACTCGACAGCCATAGACATGACCACGTCTGTTCCAGCTGCAGTGCGCCAATTATCGCTTAAGTGGCAGAAAACAAGGAATAAAACTGAAATTACTGAACACTAATCACACTACATACAACGTAATTATCAGTGATAGCAATGTACATATGTACATACCTCGGATTGACTTCGTTTGAAAAATATTTTATTACTTCGGATATAAATTGTTACAAATTATTTAAAAAGTGACGCACGTAACACTGCCATAAAGACAAAAACGTATGTGTCTTGGACAAGTTATGAGCAAGGGTTAAAACCGAGTGACACAAGTCAAGGTATTTGCGAAGACAAACTTAACAAAAAAATGGTTGAATTTTGTAAAAGTCGATTTTAATGAAAGAAGAAAACATGTTGATTTGACAGGTCATAAAATGGAAAATGTATTGCGCGGCCTCCATATGACTTTGCAAGAAAAAAACTGTCTTCGATCAGTATTATCACTTAACATAGATAACTTTAATGTCTACATGCTACTTCTATAAAAGAACACTTAACAATAAATATCAGGTATAATGTTAAAACATTTAATAAAATGCGAGCGATGAACATTTCCGGTATAAATGAGCACACGAAAACATCGGAAAACATGGGAAAAGTGTTTTTCCTTCGGCGACAGAGACGACAACCCATTACCCCCGCCGGCGTGCGCGACCGCCGACGATACAGCGATAGAACTGGAACGAACGGACAGTAATTTCAACCTTAATATTTAACCGATGAGATATAAATTATATATTATTAAATGATTGCTGCTCTTGAAGTGTTATTGTCACTTCACCAATTACAAAACAGATTTTTACCTAAAATTTATTAATTTTATACTTCTGATATTAAGCACCCTATTCATTTTAAACATTATCAAGTAAATTATTTATTCAATTGTGTTATATTATTTGTCGTCATCTTTATCCTTATCATGGTCTTGGACATAAAAGAACAATTACCTAGTATATAGATAAAATATTTAATGTAATTATAATAGTGATTTCGAGTGCTTCTTTCGTATCAGAGTCACGGCAATTAAGACACAAAACTATTTTATTCAAGCCGACTATTTCAAATTACAGCCAATACATACAATCAAGTGAATATAATATCATTTCAATATTGTTTTTCTAGTTTGTGAGGTCGCGGTGAAACAAGTCCCATTGTGACGTCACGAAGGAAAGCTCCAATATGACGTTGGCAGAGTAAAAATAGGCAGAATCATAACGAGCGATTGGCCTGTGCCTGCGTCCGACGCCGAGAAATGTCGCCGTGACCACGGCACTTTCAACTAGATTTTTTTCTACAGTGTTATTTCTTTTTCAATAAGTATTACCAACATAACAGTCTGATATACAGAATTATTCAGAACGCACGTGATTAAAACTGGTTTTAAAATAAATAAATAAATAATAATCGACCCATTTGTCATTCCACTGTTGGAATATGGGTCTCCTTTCATGCTGAGAGGGTTACGGCCAAAGTCTGCCACGCTGACCAAGTGCGGATTGGCAGACAGGATTTAAGAGAAATTTAGACTAGTAATAAAAGTAGCATTTATAAACAGTTTTAGCGCTAAATATTTAATCGAAGTGTTTAATAAGGAATCAAAAATGTGAGTAATATGCCATAGGGGCCTAAATATTAAAGTGTTAACGCCGATATGAACAAAAGATAAGAGCAATATTTTGTTCACTCAGTGTTGCTATTCTGCTCTAGTAGACGCTTGTGAACTCGAGCATTACGGTATAAAGAGTTTATATCAATGTGTGACAAAAAACTCTTTTAAAGTTTTTTAATGCAAAAAAAGTATACAAACCTTGTAGAGATATTTGAATATGGGAATGATTTGATGATGGTGAGGTCCACTGACTACGCCTACTACTTACATGTCATCTGAAGACTTCGATTGCCTATGTCTCTTTGCGCAATAAATAGAAACCTAACATCTTATTAACTTTATACTTATTGTCAATCATTTTTTATTTTTACTAACGCAAGTTCCCGACAACCTAACTACCGATAGTTCTAAAGTACATGGAATAAAAATATCTATCTTCAATTTCTTCGTCCCACATATATACCTACCGTCTAATAACCTATCCGAGATTGTTGTCGATCGATGAAATATAAGACAACTATGTACTTACCGCAGAGAATTGCAACCTACAATCTGGCTATTGGAACATATTCATTTGGCACGCATTGGTACACCATGCACAGTGAAATATGCAGCTGGGGACGACAAAATATACTTGACAGAGGTAAGTAGACAAATTACAAACTTAATTTGTAACATACTTCAGACCATGTGTGACTTACAACGTACATTAAAATATATTCTTCAAAGCAAACATCATACTCTATTAGCCATTACATCGACCTTTAATCGGCTCCAGGCTTTTAGTCGGCTCCCGGAGACAACAAATAGATGTTTTGATTGATTGATTCTCGCTAAGAGCTGCGTGGAACGAGCCGATCCATTTTTGCCTCATTCAAACTCCCACAGAGCTTAGACCTGAATAATTTGTTGGGTGAACTATCCACGCGACTGACATTTGCTTCCCTGTTTAATATGGATTTCTATCTATTTAAAAGTCAGCGAGTAAAGCGAGCAAAGTCAAAAGTTTCCGAACTACATCCAACCCTTTAATCTTTTACGTCAACTGCTCTCTGTCTACCTAACCGCACTACATTTCTCAACTTTTTTACTGTACTATTCTTTACTTTTTTTATTTAAGCCGCAAAGTAATAACTCCTCTCTTTCTCACACGTTAAACATGTAATAATAAAATTCTACTCACCCCTAAGTTTTAAGACAGGGCGCACAATATCAGTGCCCTCTCGAAGTTCGATTGGCCTGTTGGTCCAGTGTTTAGCAACCCTGAGTGACGCCGGGTGTTTGTTGGTTCGCTTCCCTCCGGTACAGATATTACTATAACGATAACAAGCGTTTGCTCCGTATTAGGGTGTAAGATAATATGTGTATATATATATTTTATATATAATTTACCAACTGCCTGGTTAAAACAGTACAGGCTCTGCGCACCTTCTTAGCCATCACATGAAAATATAATAATGAAGACTTCATTAATTACACCATTCTTCAATAGGAACATCAATGTAGTATTTGTATCAAAAATTAGCAAACTATTTGCGCAATATGATGCTGAAGGAGTAACCATTTAGTTGCACTACACATAGTGATATACACAAACATTCGTTAACAGGGAAATACTTCTCAGCCTCCCAGTACACACCTATCGTATTATATTCGATACCAGCGGAATTCCCGGCTTCGGCGTCCGTATAATACGTAGGAATAGTAAGGATACCCCGGAAAAACACGACACAATTAAATTTACCAGTTAAGTTTACCAGTTAAAACAGTTAAGAGATTTTATATTTGATGTATTAATTCGTAATTATTTCATTTAAAAATAAATGAGCAATACTCAAGACATCTAGATAACCTTGAAAGGATCGAATAGTCTTATGTGTTCGCGGTAAATAATCAGAGTATCAGTATAATTTAACGAACAACGGCAATATTAATCATCTTATTGACAATCCCGTCGCTCGATACTTAGCGGGTGAAGTTTCATTTGGGCGTTTCCTCCGCAAATTGCTCTGCGGCTCCCGCAGCAGGTCATTAGTCTTTTATTTAATGCTACAAATTGTTTATTAACCTTCGGATAGCGGACAATATAGCGTAGTGCACGGATAAAATCTGTCAAATTGCGGTAATGCGATTGAAAATTAATTATGTGACCGTCGTCGGCGGCTTCTGTGCTAAATTAATTTGGTATCGCAGTTCAATCGACCGTAATGAGACCTATTGGGAAATGTGCCTAAATATCATTCGTATAGAACTCGACATAATAGCATAAATAACAATAGCCATTAAGTTTACTGCCAATAATCCTAAACATAATAGGTGTTTAAAGTTGACGTTTGTAACATTTTGTCCCAATAACCATCTTAGCACCGTGATTCATATTTAAATTCCAGCTCCGGACCTCTGGGGATCAAATTCTAAAACGCATCTCAAGCTTTTCGTACCCTTTTTTATTTTATTATAATATTTCAATAATACATAGAAATGTTCAATAGAAACAAAGTTTAAAAAAATGATTTTATTTTCATTCGAAGAAATGATTTTTACAGGTATGAGAAAACATCAGTCTGGTTTAAGAAACAAAATAAAGTAGAAGAAGATTTAAAAAAGTAAGAGATAAATCGATGCGTCTGCTTCGAAAAACAAAATTAGGTAAATGTTTTGGATGCTAATATGCGTTTCCCGCCACACTTGCCGTAGTAAGCCATTTATAACTGCGATATAATTGTTCGCCCGCTATTAATATTTTTATTATCCGATCTTCTTACCGGCTTTTATTTCAAAAACGATATCGATAGATAGCGTATGGGAACCGATAACTGATTTAGCAATATTCACTATCACTAAAACTATGTCCAGGCCAGACTCAATGTGTTTTATTTGGTTTATATATAACTCACACTGTTATCGTTTATCAACATGGGGCTCCCTGCAGGCTGTAGCAGACCGAAAGAAAAAAAAAACAAAAGAAATAACTACACAAATAAAATCATTCCATTTTGAGCAATTTCAAAACAATAGTAGGTACCACATATGTATAATATGCTACTTTTGCAAGATATTATATTAGGCTGCACAAAACGAAACGTGTGCTAGACTCTGTTGTAGATAAATGGATAGGTGGCTGTAAACAGTTCATTTGAGCTACGCAGTACTTTTTTATTTCTCTGACTATTTAACTACAGTTATAGCCAAACAAAAATCTCCACGCGGTCTCTATTGTAGGAAGAGAGTCATCATTAACAGTAGAGATGAGTTGTCAGTCTATTATTATAGCACCTACTAAACTCTTGATAGCACTTCTAATCGTGATATTTTTCGAGAGCCATAAGTAATTGCTTTTTGACGCTTCTCGTAGTAGAAAGAGCAAGAGATATGTTGCATCGATAACCGCTATGTTTCGAATAGGTTTGGTTGGTAGTATATCAACGTCAGCGCGAGATTTCTAGTGTCCATAAAATTTTGGGGATTTTAAACAAAACGCCCGCCCTGTCTGCGTAAACCGTTATTTTTGATATAGTGTTTCCAATACAACTAAATAAAAATAGTAGGCAAGAGCTCAGGACTGAATATCTATTTAAAAACGAAGAAAATGATTAGCCATATAAATAAATATGGCGTTGAAAGTAAATGAACCAAAATCTACACTTATACGGGTTATACAACATCGTTTAATGAAATAAAGTAATAAAACAAAGTAATTAGGCGCATTCAATTAATACGAGGCAAAGATTTCCAACGATTGTCTTAAGTCTATAACGCAGAAGGTATTAGCTGTGAACACACTGTACATATCTACGTAAATACATTAGTATTACTCTTGTTTGCGCTACAGACCAACTCATCTGGCGTTAGTTACTAAGTGCCTGGACTTCTCGGAAGTCAACGACTGGCTGCAAAGACCTACTCATAATATATCTAATAACAAATTATTACTAACTCGCTGCCGTTGTGTTCATTACCTTTTCAAAGCTCGGGAAAATCTGAAAAAAGTGACGAATCTTACATAAATTAAAAAAGACATCGGTCAAACGACTACCTCCGGACGCGACGCACAGTTACACTCGTTTGTTAGCGTTTAGAATTGACCGCAGAACGAGTTACATGATAAACCACATGATAAAGATTTTAAACCTTGCATTTACCATAACAACCATCTTACTTACAGGTCTTGAATATTAAGACTGAAGGAGGGATCATAGAATTGAAACCAGAAGTTTTGCGGACAATTCAAAATGTCAAAAGGAGAATGGAAATATGCATCGACTCTGGAGGAAGTAACTTGACCGACATTTTTTTTTTAATTTAAAGAGATAAATTTTACACTTTCAAATAAACTTTTCGTTTTTGATAAAACGGCAGCCACCTCAAATTTAGTCATTACTTTTGCCCCACCCTGCATAAGTACTATGTACATACATCCTCTATGACAAAAAATTCCTCGAGTTACGAACCGTTTGGAAAACCCGCACATGACGTGCGCGTGTGTATGTAGGTACGTCTCTTATTCAACTTTTAAAGTTCATAGAAGATCATTACGACTTTTTTGCGGTTTAGGTACTTATACAGTATGTCCATACCCAATAAACAATATAATTATAATGAATTCAATACATCACATAAGTTCCTTTTTTTAGTACATATGTATGGATGATTCCATTATATAAGTCATTAAAATATAATTATACACCCAGACACAAATATACACGTACATAAGTAACGCCTATAGGTATTTGTATTGGGTGGGAATCGAATTGACAATCTTCGCCTTAGGAGATAGGTTCGCAAAATCAATGAAATACCGTTGGGCTAATCATTTTAGCGACAAACTAAAAAATCAGACTTATTGAACAAAGACCCGTGTCCGACAATAGAAAAATGAGAGGGTTGATGAGGATCATAAACGTTAATGAGAGTAAGCACTCCGATTCTAAATCTATGTATTTCGGTTGTATAAATACAGTGCGGTAATGCGAAAAATTTGAGGGAGTCCAAATAATTTCCCTCTATGAAACACAGAAGGAAGTCCCCGCCACAATGCTTACAGTCCATTGGAACGAATTATACGATTGTGGCAAAAAACCCTAACAAACATTTCACACAATTAATTAATTATGACACATTTTCCTGCAGTAGTTTTCCTTAACTCTAATAACAATAAACCAGTGTGGTATATATTTACATTACATTGTTAAGAATAATAACAAGTACGGTGCAATAGATTTTTTCTAGGCGTAAATAACATATATCACATGCCCTATTATTTACGTTTCGCGTCAGGCCGGAGCCCGGACAAACGGTGACTTATCAGTTATTGTTAGTAAGCAGACAAGTAGTGTCCCACCGAAACAGGTTTTCCAGCCGAAACCGAAACCGAACTTTCGGCCTCGCTCTCAGTTTCGCCCGTAACCGAAACTGAAACTTAAACATACTTACTTAGTTAAAATTTCTATTGCATACTGAAATCAAGTGTATTTTAAATTTTACATTTTATTGTAATACAATTGCACACACAGTTGATAAAATACCCGAAGGCAGGTCGGCCATGGCTACTTTTAGCAACTAAACAGTCCCAAGCCGAGCACGATACACTCGCCATACTTTTGTGGGTCGTGCTGCGGCCATGTAGAACGTTTGCATCCTAACGGTCGCAATACAGCCACGCGACGGTCGCGTTACGGCATCGATACTGTACTTACAGCCACGGGTATCGCGACATCTCCTGCGTCTTTTATTCGATGTTGTCCAAAATGGTTACGGAATAAAAGCGATGCTGAATCGGATCTGTCGTGTGACGCAAATGCCACAAGGGCAAAAGTAAAGGTGCAATAACAGGCTTACAAAATGCTTTTCTGTGTAGCAAACAAACAGTGGCTGTGAACGACCTCCTTAATACTCAAAAAATGTAATTCCCAGGATAGATTTCCAGTGAGTTTCCCTAATGCTTCAATTATTTATAACCGCAAATGAGAATAAAACCTTATTAATTAATTTTCCTCGAATCTACTCATGGGAAATCCATTAGAATATTTGAAACGTATTTAGAAGTACAAAAAGCAATGAATTCCCTTTCATTATAATTAATTGAATTTGGTTAATAACTGTTCACACTGCGGCTGTTCGTTTACAAATTTGTTGTTGATACGAATAAGCAACAGGAAAAATATCCAATAGCCCTACTTTATTTGCACTTCTTCGCCGAGAGCTAGCGCTAAATAAAAGGAAACATCCCGTGTGAGTAAGTTAGAGAAGACGAATTACTGCTAAACGTTATACATATGTATATTCTATCCTGTTTCGTTTTGAAAATATAAGAAAACATTGACTACACGCTACTTGAGTACAATTAATATTTATATATATGAAATGTTTTAGGTAATGGATGCTAGACTGCTCCCATTACGTAATTATAACTAGATATTTAAAATCGCAACATCACGCCTGTAATCCCCGAAGGGGTTGGCAGAGGGGTATAGTACACTCCCACGTTTCACCAGTTACGTTTAAGTTCGATATAATAGACGGTGAGCCTAAATATTTTAATAAAGAATTTTACTTCTTAAAATATAATAAATCAGTACAGTTTGTTTGGCGTTGTTGTCAGTTTGAGTCATAGTACACTCTAATATTAATATTTCTGAATGACCAAAATAACTGATACCAAACTAATTCATGACGTTTTAATAAAACTTTGAACCGGACCGAGTGATTCACGAATACGAGACACGTGTCTAAATTTCTCATTTTTTGAACGAAACAGCGTTTATTTTTTATATTCTCTAGTAAGCTACTGAACTTTTGTACAGGATATTTATGTGCTTACAGTAATACAATCCCTGTTATGAAACACTGCGAAATTACGGAAGAATCTAAACGTAACATGTAGTTCCCGAAGAGGTAGGGAGAGGAGTAGGGGCCAGTATACTTCCACGTTTCGCAACTTAGGTTTACGTCCCACTATGGACTAGGCCCTAGGGGTAAGCCTATTGCCATATAAAAGGCACAGACACTATCTCAAAGCTACTACTAGGAATTTCATGTTAGAAAACCCCAATAGTATCCGGCCCATGAATCGAACCCAGGCCCTATTGATCAGCATTCGCGCTTGCAACTACTCAAACAACGCAGCCGTAAAAATAAGTTATAGGAATAAATAAGATTATAAAAATAAGTCTCATTTGAGTCCAGCTCGTATTTAAATCAACGCCCAGCTTTTTTACATGAACGTTTATTTGTACCAAATAGACTAATTCGACTTATTAGATGTCTTTCGTGAAAAGTAAGTAAAATGAGCAGTACATATGGCTGAAAAACTGTACAGTATAACTGCAGTCTGTACCTCAGTGCCGACGCCGCGCAGCTCTCGGCGACGCTGTCAAACACAATCCGAGGGTGTAGTATGTTACAATGGGACTATAAAACTTTACGGAGCGGCCGTCGCCAGACTGCCAGCGATTAGGACGCGCCGTGAAGCGTGTAACGCGGTGGCAGGGGCTTTACTCACTGTGTCGGAATTTTACTGACTGAAAACATACAATTTAACGTTGATAAGTATTTTCATAAACAATTCCCTTTTTTGTTTTGAAAAAAGGGAGTGGTGATAAAGCAATATTATTTACCGATTAGCATATTATAACAATCGTGAACAACTGCTCTTGACTGTAATGTAAAGTAGCTAATACTAGAGACACACGTGCAAATGAGCTGAAATACCTTATGACCTAATGTGGTCTATCATATCCTTCCGCTTTCTCTTTTGCAACAAATATTTATTCTATGACTGTATGCTTTGCCTCGTTAACACCGAAAAACCCAGCAAACGCTTTCGATCGAAAAATCACAGAGGGTGTGTAAGCGGCATTGAGGCGTGCGTCGTAAAACCCGCAAATTGCTTTACTGCGAGCCGGTTAATACGAGCGCGGGTAGGTTTATGATTGGGCTCGCGGCGCCGCTAACCGACCGATAAATTTAACTTGACGCTTTCGTCTTAATACCTCAAGTAACGCACGATCAGGGGTGAACTGACACGACCAAACTTTCCCCGCTTGCTCACACTATTTCACCTTTGAAAAAGGTATCTATATATTAATACGTGAAAGTGAATATGAAAATCAAATCTACGTGAACGGAAAAATGTTCGTACCTCTTCTTAAGGAGTGTAAGACTTGGTATAGTTAAAGTGTATAATGTACATAGAGAAGGAGTCCAGAAAGCTGAACTTTGTTTGTAGACGCACTACAGATGACGTTCAAGGGATTAAATAAAACATAAATTTATACTTTCATACATCATCATCATCAGCCCACTTCCGTCCATTGGGACGCCACGGAGGTCGATCTTCAGCTCTTCGCATCCAACCACTGCCAGCCACTTTGCGTATATCGTCACTCCACCTGGCTGGAGGGCTTTCTCCGCTACGTTTGCCAAGTCGCGGTCTCCACTCCAGAACACGTCTGCTCCAACGGCTATCGGTTCTGCGACAGATGCGACCAGCCCACTGCCAGCCACTGCCAGGTTTGTGCCAATAATACCCACGCTGCTTTCTTCTCATCACAGGGCATATAGACATCTAAATGATTAAATAAGTGGCATCTGTTTTATAATTATATATTTGAATAGCGTATGTTACTGTGAATATTATAGGGAAACTGGGAATCCGACCATGTGCAAATAGTGGAAAAACCACACTTATTGTTAGTGGAAACCGGAGTACGAAGGTTACTTTACATCCGGCTAAAGTAAATATAATCGTACTAGCTGCATGTATTATTATTTATTGTCATATCATCACGACAAGCCCTTTACGGGATAAGCAGGAAGCATGAATTGTATACCAAATATCTCATTCCTTACACAAATGACGTGTATCTTCTACATTCATCGCTCTCTTCATGCACGCACACCGGTTCTAAAGCTTTCTGACTCCTTCATCAGCCTAGTTCAGCAGTCCAGTTTAAGATCCTGGCATTTTCAGAGTAATCTCCGGCCTTAAAGTACCAACATTGCACTAAAGTATTTATCGTCAATGTAAAAACCAAACTTTCGAAACAACATGATTGTGTAATATGCGAATAAATTTTCTGCGGTTCCATAATTTCAATGTCTTAGGCTACATTTCGATACTTATGTATGTTTTCTATTATATATTAAAAAATGTATAGCAAAGATTCGTGTAGTCACTTGTCGATAAATACTTATTCATGAAATTATCGATATCGTTCGAAAATGCATTCCAAGCATTACCTATAGCAGACGCACGAGTAAAGTCTTAGACCTTAAACCCTAAACATAGAGTTATAGTACCAGTTCACGACAGTCAGATCTGTAAGGATAGAGACATGTAGCACTCGATGCCCTCTGCCTACTCCGCAAGGGACCTAGTCTGACTATAAAATAATAATAGTAGCTCATGTTTACAGTGCAGAGTGAAAGGGCCACTAAACAATAGACGCGCAACCTGTTGCAATTAAATATACACACATATAGAAAAATAAAAATGTACAACCATTTTAATATCGAACATTATAAAACATGACATTATTACCACGCCATATGCTCTCACTGGGAAAGCTGTGGCATTTTTATTGAACTAATTTGCTGTGTAAAGTATGGACCGATAACACCTCTCGTGTACATAATATGTAACGTACTAACTAGCTGTGTCGGAGAACGTCGTGCAACTTACAAGCGACAAGCGATTTGTCTCATACTTATATTATATTACGTCATCTACCTTTTAATTTTTCTACCGTTGGTCAAGGGTCTCCCGTTATAAAAGATTTGAGAACGTTTTTCGCTAGGTTGGCCAAGTGCTGCTTAGCAGACTTCACTTACCATTACGAACATTATGGAGAACTGTATGACGTGTAGGTTGTAAGATATTAATCTTTATCGTCATAGCAAGTGGTATGTGAATCCTAAAATCAACGCACCACTTAGTATGGTTAAAGATACGTATGTGTCAGGTTTAAATCGAAGATGGCCGGATTGAAAGATGGTAATTAACTCCTTTGTATATCTCCAATTTTAAATACTTGAAAATCTCGCTATCGTTTTGTGTTCTTCTTTACCACAAACCAGCACAAGACAGAAATACGATATAATTTAACATTACGCTTACATTACCCCAAAGGGGTAAGCAGAGTAGTTCACTAAACTCCCACTTATCACCAGTTATGTTATTTCCACCAAGGAACAGGGGTGACACAATATATATCCAATTGTACTAAATCCCGTAACAATCCCTAATCCCTAAGTGCGTCGACCAGGTTCCAAACAATTTTGGTATCTGTTACACCCCAAGTAGAGCGCTCCTTTGCCCAAACAACTCGCATGTAGTAACTGCTGTAAACAATATAAAAGTGTTTATTAAAACTTACCACCAAGCAAATTTTGCGCATGCTGTCTGCCTAAGTATTACATATTTTCGAAAATTGCAGCCAAAATTGTTGCTTTCCGCTTTGCGAAGTAACACTATATTGACAATACTACCATACAACGTATAGTAAACGATAGTGTTAATAATTATGCATATCAGCTGAAATTCACGTCAATTTCAACGGAGTTTACCGTATCGGCAGGGAGCAGGCGCCGTGGCGTGTTCTGTCACGTGAGCCAGCACCCGCCTCGAGACAGCGCGTCATATAATTTTACGGCAACATCCCCATTTTACTGCGACCCGATACCGAGTGCAAGGGTCGATGTGGCCACTAATTTCGCATCACGTCGCCGCCGAGGGCACGCTGCAGCTCGCCTGAATATTCCATGAAGCCTTATCGGATATTCTGACGTCACTTTAAAGCGCTTTTATTGCTGCCTGCACCATCCAAAAATATTTTATTACCATAGTATATTTACTTATTCTATTTCTTACTAATACCTGCTTATTAAGTTCTGGTACATAATTGCGATAATGTGTTTGGTTTATTACAGACTAGCTTTTGCACTTGGTCACGTGGCAGACTAAGCCTTAACCCTCTCAATATGAGAGGAGACCGATATTCTAATATAGGAATGACAAATGGGTCGAACATAATTATATAATAATACTTTGTTAAAAATTTAAAACACTTAAATTATACATCTGTAATACGTATTGTACTGTTATTCCACCCTTATAATATATTCCCACTGTTAGAATATACGAGTAGATAAGTGGCCTCTCAGAATAAGAGGGTAAAGGCCATAGGCTGCCACGCTAGCCAAGTGCGGGTTGACAGATTTCAAAACTCCTTAAGGACTTTTTTTAAATCGGTGTTCCTATTTTCTTGTGAAGTTTTCCTTCACCCTTATAACAGGTGATATTTAATCTCATAACATATTTTTCTAAAGAGTTACGCGCGTTTTTTAAAGTAGGATCCCACAAGTCAGAGGCTGAAGTTTAAACAACTAGGCAATCACTGCTTTGTACTTTAATGTTGTTCTCTCTGATTAAACTTTAATATTAGTAAAAACATTTATTCCAAAAAAAATACCATAAGACATTATATACCTACTTTTCTTCACACCCCTATAATAAATGTTTAAAAATACGAAATCCATGAATAAAACAACTTAAAAAATTTTGGCTTCGATTTATTTAGTTAGGTAGGTACGTAAATAAACAAAAAAATCTCAATTAATAAATCATACCTAATCGCAAAGATTGCGTAAATTGCAGATTTTCTTATAACAATATATAATTCAAGGTTTTCTTTCACATTGTTATCTTAATAATAAATCTTCCACTATCGCGATGATATAGGTACATATTATTTTAATTCCGCGATACGTGCACTCATTTTGCACGCACAAATGTAAAATACCCAGAATAGCGGTTTCAATCCATTATATGCACTGTCTGATTAATTATTTTTAACAGGAATTACATAATAACGAAAGGTATTTAGAATTTTTTGGCGGCTATTTTCTGTTAAAAATTCGGTATCTCTGCCATTTAAAATCACAAGAAAGCCAAGCATGTTAACTTTAATTAAAGACATTTCCCCGAAATAGTGTAGTCTAACACGACTGTGAAGTTACATATTTAAGATTATTTCTAAAGCAACAAACCGTACATGAAAGGGTTACTTAGGTACATTCACTAATTATAAACAGTATTAGAAAACCTTGGTAGAAACGTTACATTCGGTTTTTCCAATCGGAAGATAAGTGGTATTTTCCTTATTTCTTTTTCATTAGTCACACTAAATAAAGTATGCTAATCGTCAAAACGAATAAAAAACTTTCCGGCTGTTCATGTCTCAGTTCTAACTTCTAAATAATTACTTTGCAGATGAGCAAGTAGCACTTACGTTAAGTGCTGAATATGCACCATTTCATAATTAAAATAACATAATTAAAAAATAACAATGTTTCCGAAGTTATGGCGCAAATTTAAATTAACTGATGTCGACGATAACTACTTAAGTAAATATTGATAATAACGATTAAAAGAAATTCCAACAATTAACCTCAAATACTTATATTTCAATTGAGTCATCGCACAAAATGATCGTACCTTATAGATACGCGTGGATATAATTGTGTTTTTTCCAAACACGATTATAACCACGCCACCACAGAATTAGGAAGGAAAGTTCTATAATCGTTAATAACCATCGTTGCATATCCATTTGCCCGAAACAGCCGCGCACTAACGCTGACGGTAAAGTTCGCAGAATACATATTATAGTAAAAAACCAATGACACATAATGATACTAATAATAATAACAGGACTAAACACACTTGGTCACCAGATTCCAAAGTACGCAGAGCAGACGCTATACCCAGTAGACAACAGATTATCATACATACACGTATGTAGGTATGTACAGATATAAGGTACATCAAGACAGATCATATAATCATACACACAACATAAGCTTGTCCCGTGTTAGAATCGAAGCCCAAATCCTTTATGCAATTATCAGGATCATACACCACTAAATAAATATAGCCTAGTCTGGCTACACATAATACAAAAGAGTAATTGGCGTTAAGAAGAAGGTTCAATATTTCCGTAGGTTTACTATTATTAATGGTATGATAACGACTGAAAAGAACGAGGAGTGGGTCAGTATTGAGCCCCGTTAGTTGTTACTACGAATTTATAATAATCTGTTGATAAACACAATGTCCCAATCATTGTTTATTAACTTGGATAAACTATAGTCACTATTCCAAAAAAAAAATATCCAAAAAAAAAATCTCTAAGGTATGTGTGAAGTCTGCCTACCCGCACTTGGTCAGCGTGGCAGATTACGGCCTTAACCCTCTCAATATGAGAGGAGACCTATATTCCAACAGTGGAATGATAAATGGGTCGATTATAATTTTTTATTTTTTTTACTATTCCACTGCAGTACGAAGCCTAAAAATTATGTTCATGCCGGACAAATAGGCAGTCATGTGGCATTGCTTTTCTTTCCACTCCGTATGTTGTATTTATATTAAACTAGCTGATCCCCGCCCGCTCTACTGGACGTAAAATAAAATTGAATTGCACTTGGGTTCACGGCTCAGTAGTCGAATTGAAAATTATTAGGTATAGGTAAGTACTATTGTGTTGTTCACAATCTATCAATTCATAAAACAAGTCAGTTAATAAAAATATCTGTCATTATACAGATTTCCGCATTACCTATGAGGTACTGTGTAGTGGGATGCGTTCCCATTTTTTTACATGGCGAGTCCCCAGCTTCATTTGCCATTTCTATTCATTTTACCTCTGACCCGTTTTCTTCAGCTTAAGACACTAAAAATGACACAACTTCAAGACATACACAAAAATAATCACCATTATACATATACATAGTTCCCCGTAAAACGTAATATTTTTTTACACGCTTTATATTAGCTTGGGTTGTATGTATGTATCTAGATATGTATGTACATATGTAACGGAATCTTTGAGCTCAATTTTCACCAATTTCCAGAAGTCTGATTAATTTGGAACTGCACACGTTTCAAGGACCGATGAAGATGCATTTTATTTCCCATTTATGAGTTTGTCAAACTAAAAACTGAAAAATAAATAATAGTTTAAAAAAACTAAAAAAACACGCTTTTATTGCTAATCGAACTAATAACTAGAAAATAATTGTTAATGACAAAGAGATTATATTACAGTGGTAGAAGATCGAACAATCAATCATTATGCATCGCCTCAAACTAAAATTATAATAAAATTTAAGTTATTAACAGAATAATTCAATTCAGAGTAAAAAGCGTGGAGTGCAGTTTACTACGGTTCATAACTATCCTCGCATAGATGGTTGCCAAGGTTGCCAATGGAATAATTGTAATATTTAAAACACAAGCTAATAGAAAAAAATTAACACAATAATAGCAAATTAACTTTTCACTTTTAAATAAGGTGACATGAAATACAATACACCTTTAAATGTAAATGTCGTTATGTGAATTTATAAGCCTAGTAAAGTTTGGTTATCGCCTCACCGTACTGTTTTTAACTATTTTCCCTACTGTTTTGAACCCATTGTTTACCTCTCGTAACATCACGTAACATCACTCCTGTAATCCCCGATGACGTAGGCAAAGGAGTGTAGCACACTTCCACCTTTCACCAGTTACGTTTAAGTCCCACGGAATAGATTTTGAGCTTATTGCCATACACCGGGCACAATTCCAGATTCCGCATCACTACTAGAAATTCTAAATTAAAAAAATCTAATGGCACCCGACCCGGGATTTGAACCCAGGACCTCCCGATAGGCAGTCACGCTTGCACCCATTCGACCAACGAGGCAGTCTGTTATTTATCTCTCTATCTTTGATATTTTATCTTTAGCGTAGTATTAGCATGTGCGATGCTAAAAGCACAATAGGATGTACAAGACACTTATTGACACGTAACGTCATAGGCAAGCATTTCATTAAGGCAAATACAAATAACATACATTTGTGCACTATACGATAATCTGTGCCTAACATGTTATCTAATCAACTAATTTTGTGCAATAAAACACTATATAAAGAAACGCTAAACAATAAATTAATTACATAGAAAGACTCCATTTTCATGATTGTATTACAAAATCATCATACATTGGCACTCAATATCAATGTAATTGTTGAGTGTTCTTATATTAATGACGTTACGGTTACTTGTAATATTTGCTTGCATATAATAGCAATAATTATTTAGCTTATGCATTCTCATAGTATATATTTATTTGCAGTGAAAGCGAGCTTATTGCTGAATAAACAGTCTCGATATTTTCCGCCACGCTTCCGCCTCCGCTACGCGCTACTCACGCACACTACACCTAGCAGCTGCCCGCCAGCGTTGATCCCTCTCTCGTTTTTAAACGCACGTACTCTTTAATTAACGGGAACGTGTTTAAAGAATATTTTATTAAATAACAGAAAAATATATGAGTATAATATACCGTAATAGTACTGGACTGCCTTGACGGTCGAGTGGTTGCAAGCGCGACTGCCTATCGGGAGGTTTTGAGTTCAAATCCCGGGTCGGGTACTATTAGATTTTTGTAATTAAGAAATTTTAGTAGTGACACGGAGTTTATACCCGGTGTATGGCAATAGGCACCAATTCATTGAACATAAACGTAACTGGTGAAACGTGGGAATTTACTACACTCTTCTGCCTACCCCTTCGGGGA
>DWME01003079.1:0-19167 GCA_018244795.1 Parelbella ahira ahira | reverse complement strand
ACGGAATGCTTCGCTACTCCTAAGATAAAATTCTGTCATAGTAGGCGTTAAAATTAACCAATTGTGATTGAACTCCCAATTAGACATTAAACAGGTTGAATTTAATATCATTGTATTTGGTTAGCTATGTAATCCGGTTTCAGGCTGGTACAAGTCGGTCAAGACATGCCTTTCACAGAGGACGTAAGCAACCTCTTTTAACAACACGACATTGGTGATTCCAAGTATTAGTTACATCGAACGATTCTATAACATAGCAAGCATTACTAGGAAATATTAATTAACATTGCACAAGTATTTGCCTCCGCTAGGAGTTCGATCTACAACGGTGAGACCGTTGACAATTTACGCTTGCTTTACACGAATATTTTTTATCTACATTTTTGTACAGACAAAAAATCACCAAATTCGCGGCTGTCACAGTGACATTAATTGGCGTCTTGTTTGTATTTTTTTCCCGCGCTCCATTGGTGTTTACATTTTTTCCCGTGTACCAGTTCTGACGGGCAGCGACACTTATTTTGTCCACCACTTGACCTGGACGATTTCTATTTCGTTCGAGAAAGTGAGCATCGGTCAAGCATGCATCTGTACACACACTTGTTCGCGACAGTTCGCAACGATATCGCAATCGTAACATTGACTGAGGTTTGTCTTAACGAACCAACCACTTTAAGTGTTTGTGTGTGAACTAAGCATATTAATAAATGCAATACAGAGCGAAGAAATGATAATCGTTAGAGGTTGTCGAGAGAAGCGACTAGACATCAGAGAAAGCAGTTTAGGCTCACTATGAACTAACGATCACTGTATCCAGCAGCGGACGTTTGGTTGAATTAATGGGCACGATGATGTACAGGTACTTTTAAGAGGAGGGACTTCGTAATATATTTTACCAGAACGTGCAATTGTTTATCAAATTGGGTAACCGTCAGCGAATTTCAAATTAATTTCAAACTGTCTAACAATCCTCCTACAAACTTACTTTTACTAATTAATAGCCCCGACTAAATACGATAATAGACCACATGAAAACCTGTCTGCTAACCAGCATTTCTTATCAGAATGAGCTGAGTTAAGACCTACTGCGCTTCCCAAGAAAAGCTCGACACGTTTTACCCTACAAAAACACCACAGAAAATTTTTAGACACAGTTTCCATAACATTACTAAGTATACTTCCGTAACTTAACTTCCATAAGTTTACTGAGGACGATATAGATTTTAAAAGTATACCTACAAGTGACAAGTTAAGTATACATGTATGGACTCCCTTTGACTGCAATGCTTGGAACGTGTTGCTAATGGTAAAAAGGTGTTAAAAGAAACGCATATGTATTCTAATAGATGTTAGCGACACGCGAACGGTAATGAAAGTACGAGTAAGACTGGTTCTTGGTTCAGTTACAGATGCAGAAATAGAATGCCGAACGACGGATCTATATTGGCCTAGCGTCTGCTCCGATCATACCTAAATGAAGTCTATGATGAATGACGCTACCATTACTCATTAATTCTAATACCTGCAAATCATACCCTGTAATATTAGCTAATCTCTTGGTTGTCAGGTGTTTTAATTTCGTTTTATGTAAAACGAAGCCAGACAATATTTACGTAAGCCAGTTAATGGACAATGAATATATGTATGTATGTATAGAACCGACTTTGATACGGATAGTCGCAATTCGGATAAAATTGTCAGTGTCAATTAGTAAGTTAGTGTTAACTGTTAATAAGAGCAATTGTTTGTTTGCATTAGGCGTAAGTTAGTTAATTATTGTTATATTATAACTACCCATATGATATCAATAAACGTTACCACGTCATAGTGATATAAGGGCAACACTTAAATAGCCCGGAATCAAACCCGCTACCAAGGCGTCTTCAATAACTATTAAAGCTGCTTAAATGAAATTATTTTCATTATTTATTTATTCAAAACAAACACTCCTTCAAGAAAACTCGATACCTGAGAAATATTGAATATCTGCCACGCGTAGGGTTGTCAAGAATTCAAAGTAACTCATAAACAGATTTAATTAAACGTGAGTTTTATTATTATTTAGGCATTTTATTAATACATTGACTTGTACCGAATTACATCTGTTTTTCATCCAAATCCAGCTTTCTGGCCGACAGCTCACTTTCTCTTGTTTTATACACTAGCTAATTATATTTTAGTTTTATGTGGCTTTAATATACATATGCCTTTAAATATTACGCTTCACTTCCTGGAGTTAATGTAATTTGTAAAAACGATATTAGTAACCTTTTTATAGCAGGTAAATGAGTTATGTATTTAAGTAAAACGAACGCAATAAATAAATTATGGCGTAAACTACCACATCTCATCAGCGTTAAATGTAATATACACACACGTTTTGTTTTTTCTTCTATTTTATCATTCCAATGTTGGAATATGGGTATCATATTGAGAGGGTTAAGTCCATAATGTGGCATGCTGGCCAAGTGCGGGTTGAGAGACTTCACATGCCTTCGAATTTTTTTTAAAAATCTAAGTGCAGGTTTCCTCACGATGTTTTTCTTTGCCGTTACCATGTACTATTTAATCTTAAAAAACACTTTTGTAAAGAGGTGCGCGACATGGATTCAAAACTAAGACCCCGGTGTGAGAGGCTGAATTTATTAACTATTAGGCTATAACTTTCACATATGTACTGCATTAGAACTGCACACCAGCTGCAAAATTGCAGTTTTCGTGCAGTTCTCGTGTTGTTGACACCTGCCTTAAGCTGATTAAGCAGCCTGCAGACGATTTGCAGTTTCAACGCCTACAATGGACGACCTGCAGAATGGAGTTGGAATGGAACTGTCAACCCTACGATATCAGCATGCGCATGCACGTGGGCAGCGACATGCAGCGCTAAATTCGAAATTCCAATTTGAATTCGTTACAAGGCCGAGGTCAATGAACGTAGTTTACAAAAAAAAATGTCAACATATAATTTTTTTTCATTGTCATTTTGAATGATAATAATTTTATTTATGATTTTTTTTATATATGACATAATATATATAAAAGGAACGGAAAACTAAGGACGGGAATTTTTCCCGGCAACCTTTAGAAAGAAGAAATGAAATTAAAATAATACCACATTTCCACGTATACACGTTTCTTATTTTTTTCGACCCTTTAGGAATATGGGTATGGAATATATGTACATATATCTCATATTGAGCGGGTTAGGTTATATCCTTGGTCAGCGCAGCTTCATATTTATATGTAGACTTTTAATGAGTTCACAGTGAGTTGAGGCAGCGTAGCCACTGACCCGCCTGCTCTATTTCTGGTTCACAAGTGAACCGACCGGTCAACTCTTGATTTTTATCGTCCAGTTCTTACCCTGAACAAGTCAGCGAAGGTTGTCGTCGCTTAAAACTAATATAGCGATATCATTAATTAATTATAAAGTGCAATAAAATATAAAGTATTAGTGATATAATTATTAAGTTATAATATAATTATTGGCCTATGTCCAGCAGTGGAACAGTAAAGGCTGATGTGATGATGATGATGATGATATCGTTATTATAAAGAAGAGGACATAATTATTATTGGTAACATTTAAAACATTACTAATAAATGTTGTATGCCTCTTGGAAATGTGGTAAATGACATTAGGCATTAATTCCGCCCTTAGTGACCTAGCTATAGGTTAACAATAAAAAAGGAACACCCTGCTGGGAATCCCCAAAGGGGATGCAAAGGAGTGTAGTATACTGTCACGTTTCACCAGTTACCTTTACGTATTACCTTAAAATTGGTGTTGAGCGTATTGCAATACACCGGGTACAGATTCAGACTCCGAGTCACTACTTGAAATTTCTGTTAGAATATCCATAGTTAGATAAATCCAATAGTAACCGACCCGGGATTCGAACCCAGGACATCTCGATCAGCAGTCTCACTTACAATCACTCGATCAATTTTTATTTTTCATAAATAAATAAACAAAACAGTTATTAAGAATTTTACTCGTCAATGGATCACTGCCTTATTTCGATCGCTGTATAAGATTATCTCTTTGTAGTGTTCATTGCTAAGTAATAGTCGCGTTTAAAGGAAAATATTACGGTGTTAAACAAGTCAACATGGCAGATGGAGAAGATTAGAACCAATTCCAGCTTATTTATCGAATCTATCTCAAAATATCGAAGATCAGGTTTCATATATATTGAAGTTTAAATTAGTTTCAGTTCACTTTGATGTAATTGCATTTATTATACCAAAAATATATTATTATATCGTCACGCCAAATATCTTACGTGGTCGGTAGAGAGCACTGAGTGATAAATATCTTTTATGTCCTTCTCTGTTCATACGAAAACGCCCGTTACGGAAACTTCTTACTCTCTCATCATAATTCTTTTCAATACTTTAAAATATTTCCATAATATATTTGAAATATTCCAATGGAGATAAACTTGGGACGAAGTTTGTTATGCATTTATAAAATTTTATAAATATCGCTAGCACAGGATGTTCTTAAAACTATATTGAGGCAGAACTTGTTATAACTGCTCACCCCGAGGGTGCCAGACTGCATTTAATTCTCCTTTTATTTGTCCGCTCTAAGTTTTAAATATAGCCCGCGGTTCGAAAATGGTTTTTAGTTGTGATGTAACACTTTTAATTTACTAGAAATAACAATCTTCCATTGACGCCGTGAAAACTTCAATGTTTCAGCTCTAACTGCTATTACTGTCAAGTCTCTTGTTTGCTCTAGGCGTTCTAGAATATGCGATAAAATATTGGAAGCAGAGGACGACCTGAAGAAGACAGCGGGAATCGGCTTCATTCGGAAGGGCCAGGACCGGATGGAGTGGTCCTGATTAGGGGAGGCCAATGTCAGCAGTGTATATCAAGAGGCTGACGATGATAATGATGATGATAAAAAAACTATATCAACAAAGAAAATTATTTTGTAATCAAATGATGTAGTTATATCTATGTATATTAGTTTAGTATAAAATAATCATTATAAATCGTCTTATTTTAAGAGGTGGCTTGTGTCCAAACATGGAATGCCAGGTCTGATGGTGGGTAATGCTGTACATAGCATTGCTGTATTACTATATACAAAATTACCTCAGATAAATATTTGGGCTTACCTGAGGTCATTAAACCATATTTCCACAGCACAAAGAGACCAACGTACCTACACACCGGGACAAAAGTGAAAAAATTATCAACAAAGAATTTTTCATTTTTTGAACTGTCAGTGGTTAAACGTAATGGGGTTACAAAATGTATACTGAGATGTTTGTGAATTGACAGTTCGAGGAATAATGCAGTTAACTGTGCAAGTATGCATGTTAACTCAATAAATAAACCCGTCATATTAGCGAGTGCTTTCACAAGTTCAAGTGTCGGTGCGATCTGCCGAGAAATGTATATGTTTATTTATGACCAAATAACATGTACAATGAAAAATTTTACTTCGACCTGACTTAACCATCGACTAGCCTGTAGGTGAATGTTAAAAATTCTGACCGGTAAGACAATGCTGCACAGAAGTGCGAATCAGAGTAGAATAGAATTGAATATCAGAAATCAAGGCCCTCCTTAGAATTGGAAAGATGTAGAGCTTAGAGAGAGAAGTTAAACTATCGCTCCGCCCTACTCTTGTTATGTTATTGTTTAAAGAGCTTAAGAACTTTCAAGTTCACGGGAGAGTAATTAATTTATGCTTTATGATATCGAGCTAGAAAAGTAGGTGTAAGAAACACCAGAAGATACTTGTTTAAACTAGGTTTCAATGAGATTTAAATAAGCCACCTTAATTCCGAAGTGTCATTCTTACAGTTCATGATTCATTATCGTGCCGATGAACCAACGGTATTTGTTACTTTCATTCATTAGTTCAGCGGCTCGCGGGACCTTGTAATGAATGAATATTTCGATTTAGCTAAAACCGTTCTTTACGCACGACGAATCAGCGAAGCAAATTTATGTAACTGTCACATTGTTAGTTTCCATAGCGAGTTTTATCGGTTTAGATCATAAAATTGACAGTCAAAATGCGCAATGGATATCGGCTAAAAAGCTTCGCGCCATCCGCCATCCGTTTTACTATTTCACCATCATTGTCAAGTTACCATAGTTTACTGGTAGCCACTTCGCTGCCCTTTGTTACATAAAAATAATAAAAAGTGGTAATTGACCGTTAACAGCGAAACTCGATAAACAATAAACCGAGACAAATTATCAAGAACTTGTGAATTCGGTGGGTGGCCGAGTGTAAAGGTGTATCCATACTAATCTTAAGGAACACAGAATTGTAAATCCCGCTGTTCCAAAGATCTTGTGTTGTGTGTGTGTGATCTTGTGTTTTTTTTGTATTCAAATTAGATTACAATTACAATTTTCAAATAATATCTGATAAAGATATAAGTTCTTTCGTCACAATTTTATACAAATTCTGCGTAGTGGTAGTCGAAATAAATTATGTTATATAGAAATCCAATTCTATTTATAGAACTTTCTATTCACTAATTATTTTTATATTTAGTCATGTTCAATGTGAACACGACCTAAGACCAGAGCTTTCGAGCACTATTGTGATCGAGCGAAAGTAATGCTTCTTAACCCATTTTCCTCAGATTTCTCCAGTTAATAACTTGCGAGAGAAAACTCTACAATACCGCTAACTCGATAATATAACTCAAATTAAATAATTACTAACATCATATCCTCTGCATCTGTGCCATGCAACTTAGCAACTTCCATTTTTTGTATACAGGCAATTCAAATCCAATTAATTGGAAACTTGTCTTGTATACAGGCAATTCAAATCCAATTAATTGGAAACTTGGCTTGTATACAGGCAATACAAATGCAATTAATTGAAAACTTTTATCCAGACAATATGAAGTCTATTAATCGGAAACTTTTCACCATCAACAATATCAATTTATCGTTCCAGACTTGAACACAGAACGTTTTCCAGGCTATAAGGGCTTAAGGATACAACACACGAAGCTAGCCAAGAGTGTGTTTGCAGTCTTCATATTCAAATGCTATGAAGAAATAAGGTGTGCATTTTCCTTCACCGTTACAAGTAAGTAATATTTAATCCCAAAAGTACATTTTTGTAAAGGAATCTGCGCTATGATTGTAACCCAAGACTCGTGGACTAGCAGGCGGAATTCTAAAGTACTGCTCATTAAAAATATATATACATAACCATTAAAAGGTAAACGATACAAAATCATCTATCTACCTTTCAATTTATTATTCACACTGTGACTAAAGAAAAATTATATGCTTCTTAAACACAGACATAATTCATTCTTGTTATGATGAATGACGACTACAACAACATTTATTAATCAATATCGATTTCACTCAAATCGATTTTTTTATTATCACTCGGTGATACACGTATCACACGCATGAGATATGACTAATCATTTAATATAATGAGAAATGATGATAAAAGTCGATTGCGATTCCAATGCATGTTATTACAGTTGATTGCGAAGTTTCACCTTCGTGTAGACTCTCGCTGACAATTACCCCCTCCCCCTAGGTCCCCCGTACGTCTCTCGTTATTACAATAATATATTACTCCAGTAGTGCACGCTATTCAGTGCTCATTTTGGTTCATGGACGAATAACCTTTACACCTTTGAGCTTTCCATAATGTTATAAGGGGTGTGAAGTCTGCCAGTACAAACTTGGCCAGCGTGGGAGATTATGGACATAATTCACTATGAGTACACTAAATTATAATGATCATTAATTTTATTTTACTTACATATAATTAAATTGTACTGTAATATATACATACCGCAATATTACAATTTCCAATCTAACACAATGATAACAGACGCGTAAAATGTACATGACTTACAGATAAATTTTGTGTTACAGTCATCATTACGTTTTAGTATTCAATTTAATGGCAACTGGTTTAATGATAATAACTATTAAATTTTAAAACGCATAGGCTGATGTATAAATTTTATCACCACAGAAGTTTTTATTACTGGTTGTATGAAATTAACGTGTAGATACTATTTTCCCCATCCAAAGTGTATTTATTATATATATGGCCAAAAACCAGTCACGAATGGCATATATTCAAATGGCTATCTATTTGCCTATCTCTCAATCTCTCTAATTATCTCTATCTATCTATCTCACTATCTATCTATCTCTCTATCTATCTATCTTTCTATCTATATTTGTCTTATTTTCTATCTTTCTTTATCTCTGTGTCTATCTATCTAGGCTTGACTCCTTAGATATAACAGTAAGTACAAAAAGTCCATGTACAAAGATATGTATATGTATCTTCATGGAGGAAATATCTGAGAATAAAACGATAACACACTTAATTGAACGGTCAAGTCGTTAATAATGATAATTGAATATGATTGATCGGAGTGTCGTCGGACTCTTAATAGAATTTGGTCCGTCGGCGCGCTCTTCAACGACTTTTTTTAACACAGTTGTAACAGGTCATATACAATGTATATGTAGACTAGGTCTGATAACATCTTTCTGCCAGCCAGTTGAACTAAAATAGTTGCCAACCCGCATTTCGCCTGTGTGACATAAAAAGTATAATCATCTATAGCTACAGGTTGACACAAATAATTTTGTTCATCATTCAAATAGATTTGAATTTGGTTTTGCCTTGTAATAGTCTAATTCAGTTAAATTTTACCCAGTCATAAAAATCCTAGCTCAAATTAGTTTTTATTTTAGTGTTCAGGGGTGGGCAGTGGAGAACAGTACACTATCACGTTCCACCAGTTACGTTTACGTCTGCCCATAGAATAGGTGGTGAGTGTATTGCTATTCATCAGGACACCCAGCCACTACTAGAAGTTTTCTAAACTACAAAAATCCAGTAGTACCTGACCTGGGATGGGAAACCCAGTACCCATTGATCAACATTTGCGCTTTTCAACCACTCAACCAACGAGACAGTCGAGGCAAACCGTCTTTTTTAACGCCTTAAAATATTTTTTTTATTTTGACAAGCTTAAACCTTATCAGTTTCCTGTTGGTATTCACTCGAAATTGTGCGGTGAAACATTTTATATCTAGACCGATTACGGTAAACGATCACAGTCTCCCTCTCACCGCCTTCCTAACTCATGTGCTCTGAAGAGAGCCTAAATTATTAAGTTGTTTCTGCAAAACAATAGGTATTTGCTTAATATCTTTCTACGTTTAATTCGATCATAAAACAGACATACAATGCGATTAACAACGATTGCTAATCGATGCGTGTGCCTAGAGAGACCAAGACTCACCTATCTGAGCCAACTAGCTCAAGTTCTGACTGAGGGGGATTTATAAGTTTCCTAAACCTCATATAGGTTTGTTTTATATTTATTATATTCACTATATAATAAGAAATTACGATACCCAGCCCGTAAGCTCAGCGTGGAGATTATGGGCAAATACATCTTAGGGCAGGCCTAAGTCCAGCTATGGATTTCAAAGATTGCTGATGTAAAGATATTACTTTCGTGAAAAATTTGTGAAATCTATTCCTAAAAGGTTTTTTACTACGTTATTCTGTAAAGGATATTTAAATATTAAAAAAAAATTAAATTACATTCATTCGTTCGGTTTTCTTCATAACTAATTAGCCCATAAAATCTCTGAAACACTACTAAAACTTGCAGTAATATTAAAAAACATGCAAATCCATAAAACTGCATTACATTAGTCGTTGTAAATATAAATAGATTAGGTGAGATATAGTGACCATCATTTCTTATTACGCAGGATAAATTTCAGTTACACAAAATTCTAGATTATTCTGTAGCTTGTGCACAAGTTTTTCGTTTTGCATATGCTCACGATATATCATGTTTTTCTTTAAACATTAAATATTGCTACGTGGCTTTCTTTAGAAATTAGAAATATTAACTCCATAGTGTTATTATTGTACGCAAAATAATGTTTGGTTTATATGTAGTTTACAATGACCTGTCCTTAAGATTTGTTAAGGAAAAAAATACTTACAAAATGGGGTTGAAAGTCTATACTGTGCAATAATACAGGAATATAAACATCACCCTAATCATCTTTATGTATAGTCACACACCTGGAACTTACTGACAATACCTTGTATAAAAACTGAGTCATTTTATTACGATAATTATCATAATTACTATGCGAATATTTGTCACAATAACACTGCTCTACCAACTCTTTCGGGGATGACAGCCGTCATGTTAAGTTTGCCACAATAGTAGAAAAACTGGGGGCGGAGTCTATTAGAATATACATCGCTAAAAGCACTATTTTTTTAGTTTGTCAGTGGAAACGCAAAAACCAGTAAGACGACTTCAGTGAAAAGTTAAATCGCTCCAACCACTGCACTACACGTCCTAGTATTTTTTCATCTAATCGACAATAATTACCATTTCTTACACCACATGTTCGTCTCGTGTATTTCATAAATCATTTCAAGTCCACTCTCGAAAACTGCACTTGCACCTTTCATCAGAAGTGCATAAAAAGGTCGTTAAATACCTTCGCGGTAATGGCGCTGTATGCAAGGGGTTAAATTAGGAGCTGTTACTCTAAATGAGGTTCGTTTTATTTTACTATAAAATTGTGTTATTATAACTTATGCACGTATATAATTTATGCATGTGTTATAAACTTTTTATGGTAGCACATAAATAATGTTATAATAAAAAAATAATAATAATCAACCCATTAGTCATTCCACTGTTGGAATATGGGTCTCCTGTCATATTGAGAGGGTTAAGGCCATAGTCTGCCACGCTGGCAGAGTGCGGGTTGGCAGACTTCACACACCTCAGAAAATATTTTTTTTTTTACAAATTCTAAGGTGTGCAGGTTTCCTCACGATGTTTTCCTTCACCGCTAGCAGGTGATATTTAAACTTAAAACGCAATTTTATAAAGAGGTGCGCGCCATGGATTTGAACCCAGGACCCGCGGAGTGAGAGGCTGAATTCTTAACCACTAGGCTATCACTGCTTCTTAGCTAAAAGCTAAAAGCTGAAAAATCTTAGCTATTGCTCAAATAATGCTACATTCATATCTGTGAAAGAGACACATTGTCCAAATACTTTTCTGGCTTGAATAATTTAGACTCTGTAACTAATTTTGCATCAACCCATCCATTGCAATATTAACAAGCAGTAGTATAATGTACACATAAATTCTTAATCCTATGAGTTTTAATTAGGCCATTTGGTGTGCATACATACATTTTTTTAACCAAAAGAAAACAAACAATAATAAAACTGATGACACTGATCTAAGCCTGGAGCATAGTATAGTGTCCAATAGTAAGAACATACATAGTTGGAAGATCTGTCCTTAGTATTACTGTTTCTTTTATCCAAAATTGGCAATGTGTTCAAATACAACAAACTGCTGATCAAAAACAGAATTTGTAATAGGCATGGTTAGTCTGCTCAAGTATATACATATGTTACTGTGGGTACAAATTCTACATTTTTCTTATATATTATATAACCATCCTAAAGGCTGTCTTATATACTCTAATAGTGGAAGTACTATCTTATTGTACTGTTTCAGATATTTAATTGTAATTTGACTATGTCTATATCATGACTGGTAAGATATAATAGTAATATTACGTTTTATACATCTAGTGTTTTGTTACTTATTTAAAAACTTGTCTAATGTTTTATTATTTTACATGGCCATGTGCACTGATTAAAATAGTCCCTAATAGACATTGTTTAATATTTTTTTATAATAACCTGCTTTGAAAATTTTAAAAGAAGTAGAGAAGGACTGGATTGATAAAGCAAGTTTTAGAATTTTGTGGAGGAAAATGGAGGATGTCTTTACTTTATGAAGAAGTCCTTGAATAAAAAAAAAGTAATTGTAAAAAAGTTCCTGTGAAGGAAATAAGGCTTGATAATAAAAAAATATGATGTGCATTTTAATAGTAATTAATTGAAATTTCCAGCGGATCCTCTAGTGGGCAGCATCGCAACGCAGTACCTCCAGAACAGAGAGGAACACGACCGCATAGCGCGCCTGTGGACCAAGCGCTACGCCACATGATTCCCCGGCTCCCCGCCCGCTGCCACGGAACAAGTATCATACATACTCAATACCATTTTTGTTACAAATCCATCCTGTTCACGTTAATACATATATATAGGCTTACAATATCATCCAACAACCCGAAGGCGCAATATTAGCGTCATATTCGTGTGCTCGCGTCGTGCTCTTGCAAGTATTTCGAAGTTGGTACGTGTGCGACTTTGAAGTGTCAGTTCCTAATGCCGGTCGATATGTCAGCGCCCATCGAATATGTCGTCAATGTGCTCTCCGCACGGGTTGTGTATACGGCCGCTTGTTTAGTTGCGTATTATAATGTGATTTAAAAATGCTTAAAAACCATACAATCATCATTAATATTATTATCATAATTATTATAATTAGGCAATGTGGTATATAGTTGTAAATTGATGATTTCTCTTTGTTAATATTTCCATCACTGTTATACAGCTGTAATGGTATGTTAACTGTATAATGTTCATTTGCCGTCGGCTGAAACAGTGAATTGAGTCAATTCTATACAACACTTTGATCTCGTACATCCATTGAAACGGTAGTGTTTGAGTATTTGCCTGATATTGTATAACATTCAAGGACGTTAAAAATAAATTGAGTTGTCTGCGGAATGTGGTTTAATTTTCGCGCCATACTCTCGTTATATACATCATAATATAATGTCGTGTCGCAGTAGAGTGTACCACATTGAGTAGTCTTTCAGTGTTGTTTGTTATTACAGTATTTTCGAATGAAACGTGCCGCTTGATTGAAATGAACCACGATTTAGTATGTAAGAACGTTATATTACCTATATTCGCACGTCTGTCAAATAGAAATTCGAATTGCTACGTAATTGATCTAGTCAATTTTAACACGTCGTAATTAATAATGAGACATACAGATGATCACGAAGTTGCAAATGTATGGGGCATTTAACGATATTATTGTTAGAAGCAATGGAATCAGTAACATTGCAAACAGAGAATTTGCTTTTGTCGATATGTCATCCAATAAGTATGACATACATAATATTTTGGAGTAGCAGAACGATGCTTGTTTAAGGTGTAATTACCAGTAATGTCGTAACACTTTAGCTTAAAACAAAATAATTATCATAATATTAAATTTTACCAGAACCGCTTGACTAGATCTTTCCGTTCAGCTTATGTTGAAATCATAATCTGTTTTATTCATTGTATGTG
The DNA here is from genome assembly GCA_018244795.1 of Parelbella ahira ahira. Lineage (NCBI taxonomy): Eukaryota > Metazoa > Arthropoda > Insecta > Lepidoptera > Hesperiidae > Parelbella > Parelbella ahira. The sequence goes on along the minus strand of DWME01003079.1, from coordinate 5,903 downwards.
TTCACTTGTCACTTCGTCAACATTAGATGTGTAACAATAATACAAACAAAATATTAGTGTTCAAGCTTGGGTACTTACTACGAGTAGAAGAGATTTGAAGTACACTGGTCTTCATAGCAATAAGTCATTTTAAGGCAATCTCCGTTTAAATGTAAATCTAATGAACTTTAACATAACTGTTTTGTATATAAGGAGGTTCTATGAGATCATCGACGTTTTTGATATTTCCACTGCACAAATCTTATTTTTACTTCCGTTTTGCTTGTTGTTTACCCAACTGATTTTAATAATCTTGTAACATTGAGTGAAAACAAGTTGGCAGGGTTTGTTATATTTGGTCCATTTTGGTTTAGTGTTAGATAGCTAAATTATTAATATTTTCGATGACTCTGACTATGAAATGTTGTTTTATGCGTTATGAGTGCAATTAGAATTTTTTAAAGGATATTATTGTGATGGTTTAATGTGAATTCAAGTATAGACCATTCACACGATCAATGACTATTTATTTGTAACTTTGTGGAGAACGTCCTGCCCTACTACTTAATGTAATATTTTATCAAAAAGAGATTTTTTTAAATTCTTCGGTCGCTTGATAATATTCAATAATTTTGTACAACTTTTGAAGTGGTTGTGTTAGATGATGTTTTGTACTAAATAGACATATCAAAGCGCACCTCTTTGAAAGTGGCACCATTGGCACTCCGTGCGTAAATTTGGTGATTGTTGTGCAAGTGCCAAAGTGTACCGGGCGCCCTCGCGCCGCTGCAACCTGACGACTCGATTGTTTTCTGAATATATTCCGTTTAGTTTGTAAACAATAATTAGATGTAAGTTATTTTATTGTCTAGGTAATGTATAATGTATGTCTTAACCTTAGTTCTAAAGTATAGAAACTTAGCAATGTAATTAATATTGTTAGCAAGGTGTATGTCGCGCGTATGTGAATGTTTGGTGTGCCGTTGTGAGGACTAAGGATTGGATTTCGTTTGTGGCGGAACTGGTGCTGTCGGGTTCAAATGCTTGCGACATACAATAGAGAGATGAATACTGGAGCTGTATTCGTGACTGGGATATATTTTGTCATTGTGATTTTTTAATTATTTTATACTATGACTCGAAATGTGTTGCTTGCAAGACAACAGCTGTATTCAACGCGACTGATGTTCCTCTTAACTCGATGTTCATAAACTCTGACCCCTAATAATAATCATCCTTTGTTAAAATTTATATCATGATATAAAATAGGAAAATAAAAATGTGTGTAACTAGGACACCACCTGCTGTTTTATTGAACCTAATAATGTGATCAAATGAAACAATAATAAATATTGAATATTTCATTTATTATAAATAGACATATCCATAGACGAAAATTTCAAATTTGGTTGCATGATGCCACATGCTGGTGAACAAACATTAGATGAAATTGAAATTTTGATTACATGTAAACGTTTCAAAGGAAAAAAGAAAGTTTTGTTCCATCATGTTGACTGTGGCATCATGCACCATCTTGACAGTTGTATTATGTAAAGACATCTAGTAAATTAAAATGTGCCACATCTACGTTACTAACACGAAGTATAGAGAAATATATTAAAACATTTGACACATCTATAGATATCGAAACTTGGATTGAGTAGAGTTTGGCATTTTGAAACACTAGTCGAAAAATCAGTCTTCTACCTGAGCGCACTCTAATTAAAATGTGATGGATCAATATAATATATCAGTGCTTTGTGCCTTGTTTTTCAAAATTTTGAAACAATATTTTTTAAACATAAGTAATTCTAACTTTGTATTTAAAACTCGTTAGTTTCATGAATAATCGACTGAGATCTTTTATTACAAATAAAAAGTTATCTTCACCACAATATTATACATAAAAATAAAATATAAGTTGTGATAAAAACGTAGAAAAAATATGTGATAACGAAATAATACATCAGGATAATTACACTTACAATTAAAATCACAATAATTATAAATAAATGTTGGTAATTCGTAAAGGTAGGATACTATAGAATATTCGAATGATGTGAAAGGTGCAGAAAATCTCTAAACGGTCTCGTACTGGCTGCGGATGGAGCGCGCCAGGCAACAGGCGAAGATCACTCCCACGAGCTGCAAGATAACTTATTATGTAATCAACAATATTATAAAATAACGCAAGATCATTTGTCAAATTCTTTGAAAATAACGATGGGGTATGTCTGTCCTCTGAAATCATTAAAACATTGTTCAGATTGAAATATAGTATCTAGAAAGGCATTCTGCTCTAGGGGCAAACCCATTGCAATAACAGTTTTACTTTCCACAAACGAACAATAGTGCAAGTTAAATATACAGTTAACATTATCCATATAAGAATTCCTTAAGGGGTAGTCGGAAGAGTACACTTCTACGATTCGCCTAGGGAATAGGGAATGAGCCTATTGCCTTACACCAGGCCAAAATCTTGATGCCGTGCTGATGGGAATTTCAAGTTAGAAAAATGCAATAATATTTTAGACATGCAGTTGCTTTTGATGAAATATTATAGTAATATTGCAATAGACGACATAAATAAAGCAAGCGAGAGTAAGCAAATAAGAGTAGGTCGGTGTTAAGCGTCATTATCATTTAATAGCAATTAAAACTTTCCGATAATTATGTTAACGTTGTATGTATTATAGAAATGGTATTATTACCTATTACCAATGTATACAATGTAGGCAAAATCAGAGTGAGTATTTAAAGATTCACTGATCGAAGGCATTAGCACATACAGACAAACCAATAAATGTTATATTTTTCTTAGACTTCTTTTACATATTTCGAGAGAATTCTATCATCATAAGGAATAATAAGTTAATCATAAGGAGAATAGGTAGTATTTGGACTTTACTTTTTTATTAATATAGGTTGATATATTGTATGTTTTCCATTGCTCCCCGCCTTAAAATCTTGAAGATTTATGACGACATACTTTTTTTATTTATAGATACAACATTCTTTTATACAGTAGTATGCATATCGGTTCAAGGATGACCACAACTGATACAACCGACAACGTGAATAAAAACAATAATGTGCGCTGAGGCCAGTTCAACACAATGTAAAATTGACTTTATGACACCAATAATGTACAATTTTCGTTTTGTAGTGTGATACCAGTTCTCAGAGCACTCATAAAGAAACAGTTCTTTCACAACCTTTGACACGTGATGCGCAATGACTCATCCTTTCAAATGAAACATGCTGAGCTGACGGGCGGGGAAGAACCTGACTTTTGAAGCCTGCAACGGCTGCAACAAGTATGTAATCCCCCCGCCCTATCTCTAAAAGGAAATATGTATGTGATTTTTTACTCGCATAACATTTTCGTGATTGGTTATGTAAAACTCTAGTGAAAATGTAATGTAAAATTTTGGTGGGCGTAAAGCTCAAAAGCAGGTTTGGTGAATTATCCAGATTTAACTGGAAATCTTTGGTTATTTAAAATATGAATGATGTTCTTGATTTAAATATAAATGTTTTATTCATTATATTCTATACGCTGTAATTGTAACCGAATAAGGCTTAGCAAAAAATGTCGCTTCTTTTAAAGAATATTCTCGAGTACTATCAGGTACATACATAAGCATTCCTACGATGTTTTTAACTTTCTACTGAGAAACATTAAATTTTAAAAGCACATATTACAATGTTATGTTAACTTTTAGCGTGAGATTCGAAGCACTGAGACCAGGTGTGAGGCAGAATTCTAAGCTATAAATCTAGCATTGCCCTTAAAATAGTTTACCTGCACAAAAGCGATGCCTATGCCGACGCCGCCCAGCACGAAGGCGATGTTCTTGAGGTGCTCCTTGATCTTGTCGAGGCAACCGACGCCGTGGAAGCCGGGGGAGCCGTCGCCGCAGGGTTCAGGTTTCCCAATCTCTTGTCCCGTGCAGCAGGTCGCCGGTATCGGCAGGCCATTGCTCGCCCAATCCTTTGGTCCGTACACGCCACAGCATTGCAGCTGTGGACAAACAAGTATTAATTCTCTGTGTCAATAATTCTAGTGACTCATCTATTTCGACCGAAGGTCACAGACGGGCCGACTGGGAGATCAAAAGTCAGTCAGAACAAGACAGTTACGAATGTAAAACACGCAACATCGATTTGTACTGGTAAAGGAATTCACACAAGGTGTTCTGTGCTCACCCTGTAAGTGAAGTGGACCGATGATATAAAAATGTTCAGTACAATTAATTAGCTATTTACATTAATACAATTAATGTACTTAATGATTACAAATACAATTAATGTACCTACTTCTCAAAAATTATTTTCTGAGAACGGATCAGTGTCTTATAACTGATCCAATCTATTATAAGACACTAGACGATATCGACATATTTTAAGAATGGAAAAATTACTACCACGCCCTACCATGCTGGCGAAGCATCGACTGATTGGTTTAGAAAACATGGACAATTCTATAAAGTAGATTTATTTAATACATTTTGTTTTCACTAATGAGTAGAGACATTTAATCAAAATAGTATACGGTACCTTAGATTTACAAGTAAAATAGTCATGAATACCAAACCAAGACTGCAAGAGGGAGACTGGCTTGACCATTACACGATTACTATTAATTAGACTATTATAGAAAGAAAGAAAGAAAAGAAAGTGATTCATTGTAATTATACAGACTCGTCATTATATAGGTTACAATACATAACGGCCATTACAAATTTGCAACTAAATTCGGTTCACGCCAAGCAATGTCGACGTTGTTAGCGTTTATCGTTTAATGTGTTTCGAGAAATTCAGCGAAACAATGAGCCCAACAAATTACGAGTAAATAACTGTACAACGCTTGATTATTACAGACCCACCTTATACCTACTTATGTAAATACATACATACAGCATATAATTATGTATTTATTTTTATCAGCCAATAAATTATTATTACTCATATTATGTTCGAACAGATTGTAGCTGGTTTTGATTTTAATTGCAACGTTTTGTATTATTCCCCTTTACGTTACATATAACTGTTCTAGAAATTATGTTCTTTCCGGCCAGGAGCATCATTCAAATAAAAAATCAATAGGCTTGTAAATAAAAGATTAATGTTTGACTGAGATATGTAAATGAATAGTTACTTTTAAGTGTGAAAGATTGTTAAATATAACTGAAATAATCACGTCAGATCCCTTATAGGGTAGGGAGAGAGCTGAGAGAACTAAGTGTCAAATAAATCTATCTTTACAGATCTGTCGTACTTTTATTTTCGTCATTTATTACATACTAGCACGTCGCATAGCATTCTAAATCCTCCATTGTATAATATCCGACCACCTATTTTGTCAAGTTAGCCGAAACTATGCCATACATTCGACATCTGTTTTGTCATTCCTTTTTCTATCATTCTCTTTACGAGTTCAAACCATCGGAGCTTACTAAGGTGAAATATGACGAGCAAATAATACCATCAAAGATCGTCGAGCTGATAACAACCGGAAGTAACCAAGGTCGGAAGCTATTTAATTTCTAGTAAGTACATATATATTTTACTACCGGGTATCTTTTTTACATAGTTATTCATGTATGATATAAAACATTTATTATAATATGACATTTAATTATTATTATTATATTGTCACGCCTGCCTCTTATGGATTGAATAGGCAGAGAGCAAAATATGCCAAATATCTGAATCATTAACGATATGCCATTGAATTTAAGACTTCTTTTCAAGACTCAAAAGTATTCGTAATGTTATTAAAGATGATAATAAAATATATTTATTGACACGCAAATAGGAAAATTAAGAAAAACCAGTAGGTATATAGATAGATTGGTGGATAACGTTTTATTGTTTACACTATATGTTCTCACATTATTACAGTTTATACTGACTTGATT
>DWME01003078.1:0-19169 GCA_018244795.1 Parelbella ahira ahira | reverse complement strand
ACAGACATTAACGTCTTAAGTATTATATATTTTCTTGTATCCAAAGATATACTGACGACTATATGAAAATTTCTCATGTAAAACATACTTTAGGAATTAAAAGCAGGTTTTTTAGAGCTTCAGTTATCACTAAGAATAAGATACATAATCTTCTAAATAGTCCAAACGGATATAATATCATTGTACAATTCTGGCAACATGTTCAGTAGGACCAATGCAGTTTACAATGTCATTATAAAATTTGCAATGGAATAATCGTAAACACTTTTGTTCTCTGCAGGTGTAAACCGTAAAGGTCAAGTTCTCTCTGTGACTGTTGAAGAGGACTCCATAGTTCCATATATCAATACGGTACTCCAGAACCCGGAGTTGGCACTACGTCTTGCAGTCAGGAATAACTTGGCGGGAGCCGAGGAGCTGTTCGTACGAAAATTCAACATGCTCTTCACTAATGGACAATATGGCGAAGCCGCTAAGGTAATTGTTGAAGCATTTAAATAATATTTTCTTTGTATTGAGTATAACAAAACCCAGAATTATTACCTGACAAATTATACATGAAGAGCTTGGAAAATTACACTGAATTTTATATTAAAATTATTAAAAATACAAACTTCAACTTTACAATGTCACACATGGGTGTCCTTTCAGATTGGGAAGGGGTAAGGTCATAATCTACCACACTAGATAAGTGTAAGCAGAATTGCTTGGCTTAACACTATTTAATATTTAAACTGTTTTGCAATACTCATAGATTGTAATGAGTATCTGTACATTGTGATAAAAAGGTTTTAAATAAAAGAATTTTAGAGTTCTTCCATGCTAAGCATTGCTATGTATGTGTAATATTTTTACATTTTTAACATGTTTATTAATTCGAAAAGGTGGCAGCGATGGCCCCACGCGGTATCTTGCGTACGCCACAGACGATCCAGCGCTTCCAGCAGGTCCCCGCCCAGCCTGGACAGACGTCCCCGCTGCTGCAGTACTTTGGTATCTTGCTTGATCAGGCACAACTGAATAAATTTGAGTCACTGGAGCTGTGCCGTCCGGTGCTGTTGCAAGGTACCATAGACAATACTTTAACTTGTTAATATTACCATAGAGTACAGATGAGATTAAAGTTCAAACTAACATCATCATCATCCTATCAAAATCCACTGCTGGACATAGGCCCAATGAATGCCATCGCGCCCTGTCCTAAACGAACATATTATCAAGCAAATTCAATAAAGTTGTCGTTTCTAAAGATCTTTGGGTACCTATGTGTGGGTGACATTAAAATACTGAAAAAATTCATCAGTCTACTAGTATATGTTAAAATGTGAATTGAAATATTATTTGGCTTTGTTTCTCATAGTCGGAAATATCCTGTAAAAACTACAATGAATTTCCATTCTACAGTTTGGAATATGGCCTGATCTTTTATCACACACACACACACACATCATCAGCCTATCTCAGTCCACTGCTGGACATAGGCGTCCCCCAACGAGCGCCATCGCGCCCTGTCTTTGGCTTGTCCCATCCAGCATCTGCCTGCAGCCTTTCGCAGATGGTCATCCCATAAGGCTAACCATGTCAATTGACAATAGAACAGTTTTAATTAACCTAGTCATAACACTCATATATTTCGAATGACCTCATTGGTCATTATCTTAGAAGTCCTTATAGAGGCTTCTATAAGACATTTTTGTACCATAACTTCACTTTAGGTCGTAAACAACTACTGGAGAAGTGGTTGAAAGAAGAGAAGTTGGAGTGTTCAGAGGAGCTCGGAGACCTAGTCAAGCAGGTGGACCCTACTCTCGCCTTGTCAGTGTACCTGCGCGCTAATGTTGCCAGCAAGGTCATTCAGTGTTTTGCTGAGACTGGCCAATTCCAGAAGATTGTACTCTATGCTAAGAAGGTAAAAATATTTCTAATTGCAATTGGTAAACCTATTATTTAACATTTAGTACATAAGGGATAATTGGGGAATAACAAACAATTGAGTAATATAAAAAATATATAGTAAATGTACATATATTGTACATAGTGTAAGTATATTATATTTAGTTATTATTATTAGCAAACGAAGTAATAATATTTGCTTAGCTAAATAAAATTAATCATATTACTTAATCGTCAGTCTAGGTTCCATAGTTCCACAGATGATTAATTTATATGAATCATCTGTTTGTTATAATATAATCTCATATTTAAAAATATGTTTATATGCAGGTGGGCTACACTCCCGACTACATCTACCTACTGCGTTCGGTGATGCGCACCAACCCTGAGCAAGGCGCTGGGTTCGCCGGTATGCTGGTCGCCGAGGACCCGCCGCTCGCCGACATTAATCAAATCGTCGACGTGTTTATGGAACAGAACATGGTGCAGCAGTGCACTGCTTTCTTGCTGGATGCTCTGAAGAATAACCGCCCGGAAGAAGGACCTTTGCAGACAAGGTAGGGTTAATTTAGCTTTAGATTCCCTTCTCTTTGGGACCAAAAAAGAAATTGCTCTAGTCAGAAAATCAACAGCATTTTATAATTACAGAACAGTCCCATTTTTCCGTTATTTTGGACATGTTGTAAGTAGGGTTTTTCATTTAACAGGATATAAATTATTTTGATTAAGTTGTTTTTGATTCAATTAATTAAATATACTTTTGTCAGTGAATTTTTTATCTCATCTACATATCATAAAATAGTCGGTAATCCCAAATAGAAACAAGAATATCAGATTTCACTGATTGACAATGTGGCATGAGGTGGCAAAGTTCAATGCTGCTTATAAAACATACACGTTGCACGGGGCAGGTTGCTGGAGATGAACCTGATGTCGGCTCCGCAAGTGGCGGACGCGATCCTCGGCAACGGCATGTTCACGCACTACGAGCGCGCGCACGTGGCGCAGCTGTGCGAGAAGGCGGGCCTGCTGCAGCGCGCGCTCGAGCACTACACCGACCTCTACGACATCAAGCGCGCTGTCGTACGTGCCACCCACGCTTTATTGCCATGCCACACGATTAAGGAACTCGGCGACTGAATCTACGAACGTTTTCATGAGAGGGACCATACACTTGAGGAATTTTAGTCATCTTTAAATCAGTTATAACGATTCATCCACTTATCAGGGTTTTTAAGCATTCATAAAGTAACTGACCAAAATACGAAAAAACAAGCTAAGTAAAGATTTACAGTAAAGTTTTTTTTTATTGCAACATTGTATAGAATATAATAATTATACAAAAAATTAAAAGATAGCTGTGGCTCCCCAGGGGGATCTAGTACTTAACAATATTGTCAACAATGAGCTCTTTCAATAAAATGTAGGGATGTACTGGTGAAATATTTTTTTTGTTTCCAAGTTTATTGCAACTTATTCTTTGATCTAATGAAATAATTTTAGTTATTAATGCTTATTAATATTTTTTTACTTTAGGTTCATACACATCTTTTATCGGCTGATTGGCTGGTCAACTATTTCGGCACACTCTCAGTCGAGGACTCCCTTGAGTGCCTCAAAGCTATGCTCCAGGCCAACATTCGTCAGAACCTGCAAATTTGCGTACAAATCGCCACCAAGTACCACGAGCAGCTTACCACTAAAGCACTCATTGAACTGTTCGAAAGTTTCAAGACTTACGAAGGTCTATTCTACTTCCTCGGATCAATTGTCAACTTCAGCCAGGACCCCGAAGTTCACTTTAAGTACATTCAGGTCGGTGAAAAATCTTAATTTCATGCTGAAACATAGATTTATCCACTTTTTAAAGATTTTTATTTAATTAATTATCTGTGCATTTACATTACTGTTTCTTTTTATTTACAGGCTGCATGCAAAACAGGTCAGATTAAAGAAGTAGAACGCATCTGCCGCGAGTCTAACTGCTACAACGCAGAGCGTGTAAAGAACTTCCTGAAGGAAGCCAAGTTACCTGACCAGTTGCCATTGATCATCGTATGCGACCGGTTCGACTTTGTCCATGATCTTGTGCTGTACTTGTATAGGAACAGCTTGCAGAAGTACATTGAGATCTATGTCCAGAAGGTGAGTTCAGTATTTAACTATAGAATTTCCTACATGGCTTTACCTGCACTATGAGGGTTGTATCTGACAGTATCTGTTTACTTAAAAATATGTATCAGAAAATGTAAATAAATTGACATTAATTGACTTATATTTAGCTGATCTGAATTGTGGTATACTTATCATACTGTTCTGTTTGAACAATTTAAATCTTTATCAATTATGAAACTTTCTAAAATAATAGTTGTCTTTTAGGTTAACCCCTCCCGGTTGCCAGTGGTGGTTGGCGGTCTATTAGATGTGGACTGCGCGGAAGACATTATCAAGAATCTGATCCTTGTCGTGCGCGGCCAATTTTCCACTGATGAACTCGTTGCCGAGGTCGAGAAGAGGAACAGGTACATACAATACAAATACAACATTTTCTCTGCTGAAATTTGTTGTATTATTTATTTTTTAATTTGAAACTGGTGTACAATTAGACCGCTAGAGTTTTGGAAATGCATAATTAAAATAAATGCTCTTAGCGTATTAATGATTGAACTTATAACCTATTTTTAAGATATTGCTAATTGGCAAGTTGATTATTGTGGTCCTTGCTTGAACTTCGTAGGGGAACGTAGGTTTATCTTAATCATAACTTTAAGAGATGGCATAGGAATTATGAAAGAATCCGCACTAAGTTGCGATTAAAAGCTGTTCATGAATAATCATTTGAATTTTAAAATATTTAACTTTCAGACTGAAACTGCTCCTTCCGTGGTTAGAAACGCGCGTCCACGAAGGGTGCAATGAACCCGCTACACACAACGCTCTCGCCAAGATCTACATCGATTCTAACAACAACCCCGAGAGGTTCCTGAAGGAAAATCAATGGTGAGTACCATTATGCTTGCAGACGTGATTTGATCTGGTTGTATAAATGACTTATGAATATCAAAAACAATCTTGCAAAAAATCTTATTAATCCCTGTGTATTATGTCCTCGATAACAATCCTGAGATTACGAAATGATAACGATAACAAATTAAAAAAAACTATAATTGTTCGTTGTATGCACGCTTCAAATTAAAACGTACGATACTCATCACTTTTTATGGCCGGTCTGAAACCATCGGCACTTCAGTGGCTCAATTAAACCAATGATGTACCTGGACGCAGGTACGACTCGCGCGTGGTGGGGCGCTACTGCGAGAAGCGCGACCCGCACCTGGCGTGCGTGGCGTACGAGCGCGGCCAGTGCGACCGCGAGCTCATCGCCGTGTGCAACGACAACTCGCTGTTCAAGACGCAGGCGCGCTATCTGGTGCGGCGCCGCGACCAGGACCTGTGGCTCGAGGTGCTCACCGACGCCAACCCCTATAAGCGCCAACTCATCGACCAGGTACGTACTTCGCGTGTATGCTCTCCTAATCTATTCCTTACTTGAGTCTTTTAATACGGGTAACACTTGAGAGGTTTATTATTAATGGTAAAAATCAAAATTTCATTTTTAGGTCGTACAAACAGCACTATCGGAGACTCAAGACCCGGAGGACATATCGGTGACGGTGAAGGCGTTCATGACGGCCGACCTGCCCAACGAGCTCATCGAGCTGCTCGAAAAGATCGTTCTTGACAACTCGGTCTTCTCTGATCACAGGAATCTCCAGAATCTGCTTATCCTTACAGGTTTGTGTGTATATGTTGTGTATCACCTGAATTCTATATACATAATTCTTACCTCAAAGAAATTCACAGTACCCTGTATACTTCTGTTTGGGATGGAATTAACAAATAAATTTTAATATTATCTATATGAAGAAACTAAAATTATTGTTGTATAATTGGGATATAACAAAATTTACATATGTTTCTATTATACCTGACAAGAAAAGATGTTTTTAAAAAAATCTGCAAAAAATAGTACGTTATGTCCCTACGCAATCACATCTGTTCTATTAGGTTTTACTACGTTACGACCGTGTTAACAGCTATAAAGGCGGACCGTTCCCGCGTAATGGAGTACATCAACCGGCTGGACAACTACGACGCGCCGGACATCGCCAATATCGCCATCAACAACGAGCTGTACGAGGAAGCTTTCGCTATCTTCAAGAAGTTCGATGTTAACACGTCCGCTATACAGGTGAGTGGATAGAAATTTAATAAAGTGATTTGTGCTAAATTAATATCTCCATTTAAAATTCAAGGTCCTTTTGTGTGTACCTTAATTAAATTGAACCTATTTTTTCCATTAACAAGCTCTTATCTATGTATTAGTGCATAGGTAATGTAATAAACCCCTTACTTACATGTCTTTCTCAAAATTGTGTGAGGTTGGTGGGGGTATATGGACCAAAAACATTCTTGAATAATGGATTTAATTCAAATTCCAGGTGTTGATTGAGCAAGTGAAAGATTTAAAGCGAGCCTACGAATTCGCTGAACGTTGCAACGAGCCAGGCGTGTGGTCGCAGCTCGCCAAAGCCCAACTGCAGCAGGGCTTGGTGAAGGAAGCCATTGATTCGTACATCAAGGCTGATGACCCATCTGCGTACATGGACGTCGTAGCCACGACAACTAAGCAGCAGTCCTGGGAAGATCTCGTGCGTTACTTGCAGGTGAGTTCGATTCTCAAGGTTGCGTGTTTCATTCAAGTGGTACTTTAATATAGTGGATATTGCTAATCCGTCATAGACAAAGTTTTCTTGAAAGTAAAAATGTATTAAATTTTTAAGGCATGTTGGTCTCAACTCTCAAGACACTATGGCATATGTTTACGTATGAGTCAATAATGTGAAGTAAAAGGTACATAAAAAAAAATCGAAACGTCATGCATAACGGTAAAATCTTAAAAAACTACAATTTAAAAGATAAATATCGAATAGGTACTAACTTCAATACTGTGATTGCAGATGGCTCGCAAAAAAGCGCGTGAGTCGTACATCGAATCGGAACTTATCTACGCGTACGCTCGCACGGGCCGCCTCGCCGATTTGGAAGAGTTCATCTCGGGCCCCAACCATGCGGACATCCAGAAGATCGGCGACCGGTGTTTCGAAGACAAGATGTACAATGCCGCCAAGCTGCTCTACAACAATGTCAGCAACTTCGCTCGGCTCGCAATCACGCTGGTACATCTCAAGGAGTTTCAAGGTTAGTGGAATTACAGGTTATAATAAAAATACAAATGGGCACAATTTTTTTTTTGTGTATATACTGCTGTTTATAAAACTGCTAAGTCTGATAATGAATTTTTGAAGCCAAATATATTAGCCCAATGACAGGTTCTATGACTTAATTATTTAGTTAGGCCCTACAAAATATGGCAGTCCAGTTTGACATATTGGCTTAGTCGATCGTCGTAAGGATTATTCTACTCTATTTTTTGGTGACTTTAATTCATATAATGGTGTGCAGGCGCGGTGGACAGCGCGCGCAAGGCCAACTCCACGCGCACTTGGAAGGAGGTGTGCTTCGCGTGCGTGGACGCGGGCGAGTTCCGCCTGGCGCAGATGTGCGGCCTGCACATCGTCGTGCACGCCGACGAGCTCGAGGACCTCATCAACTACTACCAGGTACTTGCCACACACCAATTATATACATAACTATTCATATTTGATCACCTAATGGTATTCAAACTTTCTTCATTGTTGTTAAGAATGTTCAAATTTTTAGAAATATCGGCTTTTGTAATTTCAGAATATTACATTAGGTTATTTATTATCATTTTTTAAATAAAAATTAAACAATTTTCAATCTAAATCCAGCGGTAGATGCGGCTATTCTATATAATTTACCTCATATAACAGGAACAACTCAGTAACTTCTGCTTTTCACGAATTTATTTACAGGACCGAGGTCACTTCGACGAACTGATAAGCCTCCTGGAAGCAGCCCTTGGATTAGAGCGGGCTCATATGGGCATGTTCACTGAGCTGGCCATCCTTTATTCTAAATTCAAGCCAGCTAAGATGCGTGAGCACTTGGAGCTATTCTGGTCACGTGTAAATATTCCAAAGGTATGTATACTATATGATTGTTGATCTTTCTCATGTGTAGCTTGAACTAGATTTTGTGTTGATACTGTAATTTTGGTTTTTAATAACCTTAACCTGTGTCATCATAAGAGGAGAGCCATGATCACATCTATCAGTTAAATGATAAAAAGGTTGATATTGATTTTGCAATAAGTAGCGCCTTAATAATAACGCTATAAAGGAATATTACCTACATGTATTTAAATTGACTTTAATACCAATTTTGTAACATCTTCTGTTTATGTGTCTAGGTTCTTCGAGCAGCTGAACAGGCGCACCTGTGGTCGGAGCTGGTGTTCCTTTACGACAAGTATGAGGAGTACGACAATGCAGCACTCACAATGATGCAACACCCCACTGAGGCTTGGCGCGAGGGTCACTTCAAGGACATCATTACCAAGGTATTTCCATTGGCAAATGTATATCAGGACAACTTGTTAATTAAGTTTTCAATGTTTCCACTTTTAATGCTCTTTGCTTACTCTATAAAGGCAGTTGGTAGTCATGGCTCACGTGGGTTGTTCGTGAATTCTGATATACATAATTGACAGTTATTCGGAGTTTGTACAAATGCCAAATAAAATTAAGAAAATGTGGATATAAGTATAAAAAAGTTTGTTCTTTGGTTACATTGATTGATAACTTTTCCTTATATTTCAATTGTGTTTAGGTTGTATAGTTTTGATAACCATAATAATTGACATCACACTTTCTCATCAGGTGGCAAACATGGAGCTATACTACAAAGCCATCCAGTTCTACTTGGACTACAAACCTCTACTCTTGAACGACTTACTGCTGGTGTTAGCACCTCGCATGGATCACACGCGAGCGGTCAACTTCTTCACTAAGGCAGGACACCTACAACTGGTCAAAGCCTATCTGCGATCAGTGCAGAGCCTCAACAATAAGGCAGTCAATGAAGCACTTAACTCTCTGCTCATTGATGAGGAGGATTATCAGGTTTGTTGAGATTTTGTCTTTTAATTAGTGTTTATGCTGTAAGGCTATGAGATGAATCATTTATCTGTGGCAGTCCTTTCATATAGTTTACGTCCACAATCCATGATAAATTGTGACAAAATAATTCCAAACAATTTCCTGATGATTATGACTATACTCTCAGTATATTGGTCACTGACCAATTAAATGAAAACTGCAATGGTTGAATAATTAATACCGATAATATCCCTTGCTTGATACTGGACTCTGGAAATCCTTCAATCCTTCAAGAAGAGAAGGATATCCTTCTCAAAGCAGTGTTATTGGTTACAGTATTATACATAATATGAGTATACAGTAGCCAGCTAACACAATTATCATGTGATCAGATAGTTTTGCTATTTTCTACGGTATATCCATGTGTATTGTCATTCACGAGTATTATTTGATATGCTTATTATGTTTTACAAAAATTTGAGCAGTGACATTCGCGAGAAATAATAATAATGAGATCATCAAGGATTCAATCAAAATTTTGTCAGTCATATTTATGTAATTTTTTTTAATTTCACAGGGTTTACGAACATCGATAGATGCTTTCGACAATTTCGATACAATTGCGTTGGCGCAACAGTTAGAGAAACACGAACTCACCGAATTCAGAAGAATTGCAGCTTATTTATACAAAGGTAGAGTTTTTAACTTGGTATTATTATAAATTTCCCATTTGGACGATGTGAGTAAATGTAATAGATAGTACACATCAAATATTTCTGCTTTCAAAATCTTAGAATATTTTCTATAAGATCTCAAATAAAAGGGTGGCAAAAGATACTACTTTTATTCTGAGAAATTGAATTGAGATATTTAACAAAGCATATTTTACATAGTTCAGGGGATAAATGGAATCTTTTCTTGTTCATACAACAGTAATAAAATAGAATTAGAGTTGGCCACCTTTATAGTGCAGTTATAGAATATTTATACTACGTCTAAAAATAATTTTCTGTCAAAAAGCGTTAAACGTCGAGTGACGCGTGTAGTTTTCCGGTCGAGTGATTGATGGTCTGTGTGCGCGCGCAGGCAACAACCGGTGGCAGCAGAGCGTGGAGCTGTGCAAGAAGGACGCGCTCTACGCCGACGCCATGGAGTACGCGGCCGAGTCGCGCCAGCCCGACGTGGCCGAGGCGCTGCTCGACTGGTTCCTCGAGCGTGCCAACTACGAGTGCTTCTCCGCCTGCCTCTACCAGGTGCCCGTTCGCCACGATACTCGCCTCATTCATTTCGAGTCTTAAATACGTTACACCGAAGATTTCGTAACTTGTTATTTAGTGTGTCATCTTCAGATCAAAAATGATGAATATTTTATTATAATTTCCTGTACTTCTTTCGTTTCAGTGCTATGACCTGCTGAAACCCGACGTCGTTATTGAGCTGGCGTGGAGGCACAATATCATGGACTTTGCGATGCCCTACCTTATCCAGGTAATGTATCTTATGCAATATTTTCGGATGTTGTGTTATATGTGAATTTGCTGTTATATTTATGTCAATCATAGATAGTTATAATATATAAGAAATTCTTTAGGACTAAGGATTTGTTAAAAGGAATTACTTGCTTTATTTTACGACAAAGTTAACCCCACACAAAATTCATATAATGTCGCTTGGTAGGATAAAGAGTTTTATATTATGTAGAACAAAAAAACAACAAAACACATGTATTATACTAGTTCTTACGTTCGTTTAAGTAGTTCTATTGATATTATTGACGTAATTATTGCCAGACGGTCCGCGAGCTAACGACGAAGGTGGAGAAGCTGGAAGAGGCGGACGCTAAGCGCAGCACCGAAAGCGCCGAGCACGAGGCTAAGCCCGCCATGATGATGGAGCCGCAGTTGATGTTGACTGCCGGTAAGCGAACCTTCACATTTATATGATGATTTGAACTTGAATCTTTACTGAACGATTATTAAATATCAACATCATCATTATCAGCCTGTGTCTGTTCAATGAACATAGGCGTCCCCTGAAAGAGTTTTCTTCTACAATTTACACAATCAAGGCATCAGGGTTCGTCGCCCATTATACTATGTAAAACATACGCGATATGTTACGTTATATACATGATGACCACTCGATGCAGTCTAAGAGGACCGTATCCTTAAGGTGGTCGGAGTTGCAATGGATGCGAGCAGGACAGATGTAAAGAAAATCATGAAACAAAACAGAGATCTACATGCAGGAGTGGAGTGATACGGGCTGATTTTATAGAGAGATTAGTGTAATTCTATAATTAGTATAAGAATCAAAAACGTGTTGACCTGTTTTGGTTGTGGTGTCCTGAAGCGTGTCGTCCGTGCACAGGTCCGTCGATGGCGTACCCCGGCGTGGCGGCGCAGGCGTCGCCCTACGCGTACGCGGCACAGGCGCCCTCGCCCGCGCCCTACCACGGCTACGGCATGTAGGGCTCGCGCTCCCCACATACACGATACTTCTCGCCTACCCGCCGGACCTAGGCCGCTCGACTGCTTTCCTAACTACATGTTAGATAGTATAAGTGAACGTTTGAGCACCCCATCCCCTCTCCTCGAGTCGAATTCACCGACGAAAGTAGAAGAGGAGTTAGATGGACAGAACGTTCTTCGTCTTATTCGGCTCCTACGGTACCAGACATGTAGGTGAAGTTAGCTGCTATGTAATATTCTAATATGAGCCGCATACTTAGATGGCATCTTGTTACGTTGATGCACGAGCTACGTCGAAACCTTAGTAACGATACATATGTTGTATATAGCGCTCTCTTGTTGTTCGATCGATGATATGAATCTGTTACTCCTCGTCGCCTCCGCTGCATAGGTTGTCTTACATCGTGTATGACGGTTATTACTTATCGTAGTCTATTACTGTTGAAAACTTGAATTAATCTTCACTGTTTAAAACACATGTAATTGCGATCTATATAGATAAAATAAATATTTCTTAAAACTCCAGCCGGTATATTGTTAAATTTCATACGTCTTCGATTTAGCGAAAAGTTCATTTGTACTCCAGTATGTGTGTGAATAATTTATAATGTTTGAAACGAGATTACTTCATTACAATGAGTCCTTTGTCTGTACCGTCGTGGCCTAAGAATTCGATTTGCTTTTTTATATTTCACTTGTAGAGTTACAAGTGCTTAGATAGTCGAAGGTGTGCAGAGATATCTTGACTTTATAGGACAATAGTATCGTTGGTACGAGCAGATTAATGTACACTCATTCATCATATTAATACATCTCAACAACCTACTCGAACTAAAACATCATCTACTTATCTTCTTACGTTCATTAGTTTGTTTATTCGTTCATTTATAAAAAAATATTAAAAAGAAAAATGTTTACAAAATAAATAAATAATTAAGCTTGGAAATTTTTACGCAAATTTTTCCTATATTTACTAGTACGTGGGATCTCTTTTGAACGCTGTTTCATACGAACTGCGTATGCGGCGGCTGTAAAATGTCTAAGAAATAACACGATGTAGCAAGTATTTTATACCAAAATCGCTGATTATAAAATTTACTGATATATGTATTTTCAAGGCACTGTTTTTGTTAGAATTATTATGATAATGCCCGTAAAATATACTTAACTAAGATTCGAGAGGACTACCGGTATGTCAAATATTGTTTTCACATAAATATATGAATATTAGTTGCGTAGCTGTGACCAAATTTTAGATTTGCTGTCACGGCATCTCTGCCACTAGGTGCATAGATAAAAAAATTACATACCTATATGTATATAGTGATTATATAAAACGCGACCTTGTCGTTACTGTACTAAAATAATATATGTAATATGTGAATTTTATGAATTAAAAAAATATTGATAAATACATTTTTCGGATTCAATAGAAAAAAAATAATACACACTTATTATATAAAACACTAAAATTTAAAACAGATTTACTCACAATATAACAATTTAAATTAATCATTAAACATATTAAATTATTGTGTAAAAATAGGCTTTACTTTTTCATGGTGCAATAATTTGAATGTGTCATCCCATTCCTGTTCACACTTCTACGGTTTCTTTTACTGTACCGTATTAAAACTGGTTTTTGTTTCGAAACTCTGAGTGTATTATTGTATGTATATAATGCTTTCGAAACGTTGCGATGTCGATGCAGAGCCAATAATTTTATTTTAAAAAATATAGAACTGGATTAATTAGGAGTTACTGAAAAGATTTAAAAAAACCATTTTTAACATGTAACATCTTAAGTATGATTAGGTTTAGTTTAGGTGGAATTAGAAGTACGATGTTATTATTTACAGTAATTACGTTTGCGAATGTGTGCATGTGTGGACTGTCACGCGTGTTGCTTTACTTACATGTGTCACTGAAATGTTTTCACCAAATTATATTTAAGGGCATGAATAATTCAACAAACGCTCTAGCGTTAACTGGCTTTCTAGAGATTCCATACATTGTTACATTCTTGTAACATTATCATTGTGAGTCGGAATTTATGTTAAAACGAATCATTTAAATCATTCCCGTCATTAAATTTTTAAACTAATACAACGTTGTTATAATGAACAATTCTTTAGAGAAATCAATGCTGAGAAAATTGTTTCACTATTAATATTATTATTGCATTATTAGTGTTGTATTTATTCATGTATGATACTGTTTCCCTGAACTTTATTATAGTAAGATTATAATTATTATATGAATAAAAGTGGTATTTTTATTTTGTACCCTAACTAGCCTGATCAGAAACAATATATGATTCATAGACTAAAGAGTTTATAATTCATATAGACCGTACTCTCTTAGTAACGAAAAAATATCAACTGATATTCCACCACGCTGATAACAGCGTATTAATAGGCAGAGAAAGAATTTTAACTTAGCACTTCGAAATCGACCATATTGCACCTTCCAACTCCTGGGAATGGTCCACATTAGTAAATCAACTATTATTAACGGACAAACCATCTGTAAATTTGTATGCAACACGTTACACAATCTCTGTAATCCTCGCAGAGTTGGCAGGAGAGTGTAGCACACTCCTACGTTTCATTCATTAGTTAAGTTTATGTGGCATTATGGAATTGGGGGTGAACCTATAGCCATACACAGGGCCTAAATCCAGAGTTCAGAGATGCTAGGGATTTCAAGTTAGAAAAAAGTAGCGTTTGCAACCACACGACCACCAAAAGTAGTAGATTTGTAACTTTTTAAAATTTTTGTTCGTGTCATGCATATTCACTTTGTATTGTTCTATTATTTACGCATTTGTTATGGCAGATATGCATGTGGTAGCAGTAGTACTGTGGGTCTGCTAATTGACACTCGCTCTACAGTTATTATCTGCATGATTTACAGTGCTTTTATAATTAAAATGGTTGTATGTATATACATTATTATGTTATATAAATTATTTAAATAAAATTAAAAACCTACTTGACAGAATTTTGGTAACTGACAGATGTCAGACGTATGAAACCTTTCATTTTCATTTCATAAACATAATGACATATAAACGTAAGAAATACCATCACGGCGATACTCATTTAAAAAAAAGATGGAGACTTCGCAATAGAAAAAAGGATTTAGATGAAATAGATGTGGATATAAAACAAGGTAAGTGTGAAGAAATTTTAACAACCGCACGTGGTCGTAATAATTGTAGGTTATATTCATCGTAGACTCGCACTGTTACATATTTTTTTTTGTTATAGAGAATGCTGACAAGCTTCTAAATCAAAGCGTAGACCTCGATTTGCCTGGAGCTGCACAACACTACTGTCTTCATTGTGCTCGATATTTCATTGATGAAAAGGCGCTTTCCGAACATTTCAAAACCAAAGTTCACAAACGGAGACTTAAAGCATTAGAACTCGAGCCCTACACCATAGCGGAATCGGAACGGGCAGCTGGGTTCGGTAGTTTTAAACTTCCAAGCAAAAGGAAAATTGTTACCCAAAATACTGGCAAGGCAGATATTACTGATGAGGATGGAGATACGATATTAGAAGTCAGTACTGTTAAAAAAAAGAAAATAGACGATGATGATGCATAAACTCGTCCATAGGTTATATACAAACAGATATTGTTATAATACGAATTGTATAAGATATTCCTCTCTATTCAGCAATGGCCCAAAAGCTACTGATACCTTTGTGTATATAACACCTCATATAGACTTTCCGGACCGCATAAAACACAAGCAGGATCTTGAAAGGGAATTAGCAAGACGAAATGCTAAAATTGATTTGAGTAAGTTAGAAAAACTGTGGTCGGTTTACAATGATTTGGAAATGGTAAAACATGATTTAGAGAAAAAAAAGAAAGAATTATCTGATGTTATATATTCAGCTGACACCGATACCAATGAAGCAAACAAATTAAAAATAAAAGTGCATTTAATCAAAGAAAACATAAAAAAAATTAAAGCTCCGTTTTGGTCTGCAGAGGAACATGCAATAGTTGAATCACTTAAGTTACCGAACACCTTGCATTCATTGACACCAGATGGCAAGAATAAGGTCATATATTCCAAAGATACAAAGCCAAGTAATATAAAAAATCATTTGGAAGTTGGTAAAAAATTAAATTTATTGAGGTTTATAAAAAATGAAAACTATTATCTTATGAATGATGCAGCTGTTTTTGAGTTAGGTGCAAAATTTTATTTTAGTCAAGCATTGAAACAAAATAAATTTGTACAATTCTCAAATCCAGATTTTGTTAAAAGCTTAGTAGTAGAAGGATGTGGTGAGGATCATACAGATGCAGACTCTACTTTTATTCTGCATCACAACGAGGATACAAAAACGAATGTTGACAGTAGATTACATTTGACAGGAGCTGGGTCACTATTCTCCTTCTTTGCTTACCATGCTAAGAATGTATTGTATAGTAAAAGTTTGCCATTAAAATATTTTTCCATGGGGCGACAATACAAACCATCCCCTGATCGAGATGACTGCATGTTTCATGTCAGCCAGTCATCAGTGATTGAAATATTTGAAGTAGCTAAATGTGCAGATGATCTAGACACCTTATTGCAAGAATCAATTGAAATTTTGAAAAAATGCTATGAGAAACTAGGATATCATTTCCGATTGAGTATTATATCAGCCGATAAACTATGTATGTGGGAATCTTTGAGGGTGGCAATAGAAATGTATTCTTCTTCACTTAAAGATTATGTAGAAGTTGGAAATATATCAGTCGCTGGAGATTTCATAAGTAAAAGGTTGATGTTCACATACACAGATAATAAGCAAAGCAAATTTCCACATGTCCTTTCTGGTACTGTTTTAAATGTTCCTAAGTTTCTCGCTTGTGTTTTGGAACAAGATGGTGACTTTGTTTTACCAGAACCTTTCAGAGTTGAAAACTGGAAGATGTAAAATAAAAAAAATGTATATTGTGTAACAATTTATAGCAATAAACATTAATTACAATAACAGACTCAGTTACAATATTCAACATTTTAATATCACCATGCTAGAGTACATTTATCGAACATCAAATTGGAATTCTGTCCTTTGCCAGTGTGGGCTTAATAAATTAATTGGTGTCTGAAGTGTAATTTCAATTACATCCAGATGCCCTGTTTTAGTTATAAGTATCAGTGTATGAGTTCTGTAATAGAAAAATGTGTGACCTTAAGCTAAATTTATAAAATATTGAAATTCATAGAAAGATAAGATTAGAAGTGAGCAGAAGAATTTGTGCCAAATTTAAGTAATAACGACTATTTAAACAAAATGGAAGATTTCCCTCCCCCAGTGAACGACTCACGTAATTAATGGACACCTTATGTATTTTATATACAAATTGCCAAGTTCATCAATAATCATAGAATTCAATATGCCATTAAACAGTTATTAAATGCTTTCTTTTGCTTCTGCCCTAATGTGATTTGAGCCTAACTGATATGATTAAAATAATTATGCCTTAAAAATCGCAACTGAATCAAAAAAAACGTTGCAGAATTTCAGCCATTTATAAATACCTTGTACCATAGTTGCCTTGAGGCACTTCCACAAATATTGAACTCAATTCCTTGTATATATTAGGTTGCCGTTTTTCTAATTGTAGATCTGGAAGATGCCTAAAGAAATTGGAATTGAATAGAAATGTTAATAGAATATTATTAATTCATGCAACAAAATTTGAAATACTACTTATTGGTTTAAAATTTAAGTATGATTTGCTGTAGTGGTGAAGAAAATCTTTGTACAGAACTTGTATACTTTAAAAATTGTACACAATAATCACTAAGATGTATGAAGTCTGTCAGCCTATACTAAAACATTACAGCAATATACTTTGTTGTATAACTCATCTCGAGAGGAGACCATCAATTGAATGATATAAGAAAAATGATGACGATGAAAACTCTGTTACATCAAGTTGATATCCTTACTGGTCTTTAGATTTCAACATATTTATTAATTCTTCAATGAGCTCTGCCTTTTTATCAATTTTATTGATTCTGGTGCAAATTTCTGCCATCATACCCTTTGCAGCTTCAACTTTCTTCAGTGGGTTTTCTGGTAAACTGTTTCCAAAGCCTAGGGTTGATTCAGTCCAAACATCTAATTTATCTGTTGCATTGCTATAGGTGTAAGTAACTGGTAGTTGGCTAGAAAAAAAAATTAACAATACAGAATATGTATGATATATACACCCTTTAAGAAATAACTCTATATAGTTTTATTTACAGGCAACAGATAAAATCTCAAAAGCAAGATCTTTTAAAGAATTAAATACAGAAGTATTTATCTAAATAAACATGGCTGAAGAATACCCATACAATTAAAATAATCTTTAATGCACTAACCTTAAGTCAACAATAACTAGCACAAATTCATTACATTGCTGAAAATTGTTTTTCATATTTTGCAAGTAAACATCTACAGGTTCCCCACATTTTACAAAGTCTGCAACAATTTTTCCTCTACCTAAAACATATTTTAAATCAATATATTAATTATTTATGTTTTTTAATATTTTGAATTGCTGAAGATTCAGCTACAAATGTATGATATAAAGTGAGGTTTATATGCATCATAACCAATATATTATTATTATTATACTGAAGTGGAAAATTCCTTATAACTATTCTTGTTACTTTTAGCGTTTCCTTTTTTAACACCAGGCAAATTCAGTAGAACTCCTATTTTATTTCGTTCTGGTGAAACTGCAAGCCAAGTGCCGCCTTCACAGCCATCCTCCAAGTCTCTGCCTGAAAAATACAGACACCTAATAAGAAAATGATAATACTGCAGAAATAGTTAATAAAAAATTACTACATTTTTTAGTAAACCAATACCATCTGAAGGCAATTTTCTAATTAATTAATACCATCATCAGTATCTATTGAATTTACTCTATAAGTAAAATTAATACAAACCTCCATATACTTTTGGGTCCTCAATCCATGGAGCTAAGTTTTGTGCCGGCCGGTTGTAGAATTCGTCTCTATTTGACGCCAAAATATAACTGTAGTCGCTTTCAGCATCATTAACACCAGAGTACGTCAATAATATACACATTTTTAACTCTGATTGACTCGGCTATAACTTACAACTTCTGGCCAACATAAAAATTTGAGTTTGTACAAAGTTCATTTTTAAACATAAATGTATGATATCATGTGACGTCAACTAATAAAATAAAGGAAGGAAGAAAAATAAGCATAATATATCAATAATTACGATATAGGTTTTATAGATTATCTCACAAAACTTGAGTCAATGTGATAAACCATGGTTTGAATTTAATTTGACTTTGACATTGATTTCTAATTGATAGTTAAACGACAGTAAAATAGGTAGGTACTTACTGCTGATTGAATAAGTTTCCGTGATAATAATATGATGAATCTGATAATGAGAAGCTATCCTAATTAAATTCAATAATTGTCCATTAAATATTTAAAAAATATGTTGAGGATATTTTGTAGTTTTTTTTTCCTTGCAGTCTACGGTTCGCGCATAAAAAATACAGGAAAGAAAAATTTGTATCAATTTATTTACGAATTAAGGTTTCGTTGTCAATTTTAATGGAGATGCAAAATATTGGCGCTAATTACTGGAAACGTATTCGAGAAGGCCTGAAGCTTCACGATAGAGTTTGGTTCGCCAAACTTTACGAAAACAGAGCGAAGCGC
>DWME01003077.1:0-19170 GCA_018244795.1 Parelbella ahira ahira | reverse complement strand
GCCTCATCACTGGCAGTCATTAGGTCTTCCTGGGTGCAGGTATTAGGGCACGCAGGGCACGATTTGAGGTGGTCAATATTAATAATTGGGTGAAATGTCATTAGGCTCTAGCGAGGAACTTAAAAAGCGGTTGAACGAATTATTTGAAATTTTTCCTGCTCGATAGCTTCTTGTTAGTTTAAAGACTAATAACAGACAAATAGTCCGAAATTGTTCGAATATTGAAAGATGGCTTCTCGTATTATTTAACTTGAGATGTTAGTTTATACGCTATCAAGAATACGAATAATTTTATGTGAACGGCAGCATCCTGAATTCGTGCAGAATTTATATCATTTTGCTTACCTCATCACAGGCGTGGCACCTTGGTTTGAGACGCTCAGCATAATGCCGGACGCAGTACAGGCGGCCATCTAGAGCGCAGTAGGCAAGCTCGACGAGTAGCTCGTCGCATTCCGAACAGGTGAAACATGCTGGGTGAAACGATGCCTGAAACAGGAAATTAATTGTAATTGGTGGCATCTAGTGTTAAATAGTGAGAACTATATTTTCCCTATTGTTAATTTGTAAACAATAACATCTACAGTGCATTTGTGGTACCAAAAGTCTTCAGAAAAAATTGCATTAAATAAATTGATCCTTTACCTCTTCTCCTATTCTCGGTGCTTGTACTACGATGTTCCCGCTTCGAATTGGTTTAGTGCACCCCATGCATTCCACCGACGCACCATGATGCTGGCAGGCGATTCCTAAAGATAAAATTCGAATTAAATGTTAGTATGATCTTTACATCTACTCAACACTAGGTGGCGCTGTAAGTGACATACCAATATCAAGCGCTATTTCATTACGAGCAGCGACGAAATCTTCGAACTGTTTGCGATGATCTTCATCAATGTGCCGGCAGTGTGCAAGAGACAGATCTTGTTTTGGTAATTGTGCTGCTAGAGCTCTAGTCCTCCATGCTCGCCACGCTGCCGCGCCGGTGGCGCCACCTATGCCGGTCGGCGCGCGCTCCGCTAGAGATGCCCAGTATAGTTCAGTCTGAAATAATAAAATTAATATATTATGCACATATGAAGTACAAATAGATATGATTAAAATGATTTAAAACGTTGCATAGAAGACTTCAATTATAAAAGAGGGAAACGCAAACGTCTTCTATTGTATCTATTAATACAACCAAGCCAATATGAATTTGAACCGTATATCTGTATTTAAGATAAAACCAATTAAATAAATTAAATAATACTGTACTTGTTTAGCAGTGAGTCCCGGCGGGCTGTTGTCGTACGTATGGTGAGTTCCTCTGGACTCCCTCAGGCCCAATCGATCGCGGACGGAGCTCAGCTCCTCGTGGTACACCGAGTGCTTCAGTCGATCACACCCGCAAGATTTGCAGGTCTTTCTGCAAAGAGAGAAAATATTTTTAATGGTCGAACAGTGGCTTCTACCAAAAACAAAACAGTAGGTATTATCTTTTCGTGAAAATAACATAGGTAATATAGGTAATAGGTTTCAGTTAGGAATTATTTATTCTTTCAACGTATTGGCGAAGATTTATAAAATAAAAAAAACAGTCTATTAAGTTACCATATTTACTTTAAATATATATTAACTTATACTACTTTGGTTGACCACCATACAAATATAGCATATTTTTATATCCATTCAATATCACTCTGAAGCTTGGAATATCTCACTTCCCTTCGCTTAGTATTGACGTGTTTAAATATTAAGATAGATATATGTTGTCCAGCACAAGAAACCGTTGAGATAAACAAAGTAAGTTCTATGAATACTTTGGTATCGCGAATGGTATTGTATCTACTGACTTCAACGGAAGAAAAGAGAACAGACAGAACGAGAAAAAGAGAGACATTTATAAGTCCTAGATATTATAATTATATGTATTGATATGCGCGCGAATGTCATCACTAAACTAATATAAATACTTTACGAAAACAAAATTTTCGATTGATTAGTAAGACCATGTGTGTGTTTTTTATAATATCTAATGCACTGACTTATGATTTTAATTTTCCTACTTTCGTTTTTAATTTGACCACATTTTAGTTTTGTGTAAAACTGTTTCGTGCAAGGATGCGTGAATGAAAATAAAATTAAATATAGAAGAAGCATGTCAGGTCAGTAAGGATAGTGATATTTGTCACTCTGCCCACCCTATGTTACCTGTTGTGGTGATGTAATAATAATAATATAAGTATTTTTGAAGACTAATCTATTCCAGGTTCGATAACCATATGACTTTTTATGTCACTCTACCTACCCAGTAAAAATGCTACCACGTGTGTACAAATGTGAAATATTGTCAAGTGACACAGAATCCCAGCCGCGATCCGAAGTTCAATGTTATAAATAAAACTTGTATATGTAGGAATATATTAGCAATTCATATGATTCGCATACACAACAAGGCCAATTAAATATATCTGTACATGCGGACACTGCAAACACGGGAAATGTCCTAAAATGACACCTATTTATTGAACAGGGGACATATAAAACATCGTAATTTACTCATATTATTATTATCTTTCATATATCGTCATGTCCTGTCTCATCATGGGGTAGACAGAGAAGCAGAAAGGGCCAAGTATCTCTATCCTTACAGATCAGTCGTTGTTCTACATTCTCTTTACATACACGCAGGCTGCCCCCCTGTCCGCGTTCCGTCCTCATAAGCCAGTATTGAATTTTTTGGTCAAGATTCCTGAGTCTTTTAACTATTCACATTGCTTCTTCATAAATACAAAATTACATAAAGTACATAGGCTTATCCTAAAACTACATATAGTATAAGAATTTGTTTGTATAAAATAGTCTTCATCCTTGGTGCTCCTCACCGTCCAAACCGTCGAAAGAGTCTTGAAAAAGAAATGCAATTTTTTTATACCATAGCTTTAATCCTTGTCAATACAAGAGAAGAAACTTGTAACACTCCATAAATAGAAGTACACAAATGACTGTTTACCGCCTAATACGGTTCATAAACTATACTGTGTATGTTGAAAAGACATGTTTATACCGCTTCTGTATGCGTCTGAGATCGGTTTATTAAAAAACATTAAAAATAAACGACCGAGACACGCACGCGACTAATTCTGAAACGCATGCATGAACATCGTCTAATAATATCGCAAAAACCGAACGGCGCGCCATCAAAAGCGGGCGTCGCTACACCTTATATGGAGGTAATCATCTTCGGTATAATTTCTTAGGAGGCATTTCTTACTCAACATACTAGTACGATAGATACCACGGCATTAGTAGACAGATTTGTATGGAAATAAGAATTTTATTATTATTGTTAATTTGTTGTCACGCCCGGTTTTATAGCAAGTCAGCTCTGGACATTTGACTCTGTCAGTCCTCCCTCCTACCGTAAAGGACCTGGCTTGATAATACAATAATAACATACAACATCGTGCCGTGTAAAACACGATGTAAAAGACTTATCTGAGAAGTGACGGCATTCATTGTTCAGTCTGTCGGTATCCTATAGAAATGTAAACAAATATGTAGATATACGTATTTTGTTTTCATAATATACCATCTTGCATTGCACGACATGAATACATAAATATTGAAAAATGATCTTCACTAGCCCGTTCTGGTTTTCAAACGAGCACGTGAGAATAGTTTTTTTATTTATATTAGAATTTCGCTTATTAATAATTTAATTACTTAAATAACACCATGTTTGAGACAAACATATGTGTAAAAAAGAAATGGGTATATGTAATTTGAGCCGAGCAATAAAATATTAAACCTTTTTTATTTATGTAAATTCCAAGCAATATAATGTCGGTTACACATACCGGACACATGAAGTTTAATGATAAAAATACGATAATTAAAATGTAAGAGGACACATTAAATATTTTAAAACCATAAGTTTTTATATCGTCTTCTTGGCTTTAATTTAATGTACGATTACAATATTGTCGATCGTAAAAACGGAGCAGCAACGAAATATTTTATAAAACGTAGCACTTAAAGTCTCCGAACCCGGTGTTTGTGTACGTCCAGAGTGATGAATTAGGAACACGTCAGGTCTGTGAAGGAGATATTAAT
Organism: Parelbella ahira ahira; assembly: GCA_018244795.1. Lineage (NCBI taxonomy): Eukaryota > Metazoa > Arthropoda > Insecta > Lepidoptera > Hesperiidae > Parelbella > Parelbella ahira. The sequence goes on along the minus strand of DWME01003077.1, from coordinate 15,072 downwards.
GAGTTATCTAATAATAAAGGTGGCAGTATCCCCAATGTTAGATTTTGTAGAAACCGACAAGTTAATATATCATGAGAAATATGTAATGACATTTTTAATAGGATATATTAACAATATTTCTAGAATTTTTAAACCGTTAATAATAATAAATAAAGCTAAAGGGTGTTGCCGGGTTTGCGCTAACTTTATATTTACCTATTATATACCTACATTACTTTGTTAACACATAACCTTATAAAGGTAGAGAAAGTCTACCAGACCCGAACCCCTGGTCTCATATTGATAACAGAAGAACTGAGGTGTGTATCTGTGGAAATGATAAATATCACGAGGAGAGCAACTACCTGATATTAGATAAAATATAATTGTAGCCACAGTGACGTCATACCCTCCACGGATTGATCTACTTATACTCCGTACTTGAATACACCAAACCAATTGATAATCTAGGACATTTTTATTATTATTGTCTATATACTGAAACCAACGTGCACGTATAGAGTTTGAGGAATACAGAAGAAGTACGACAGGTCGGCAAGGAAAATGATATAAATTTGGCACATAGTATTCTCTATCTGCCCTGCAACAGACCTGGCGTGATGATATAATAATAATTTTTACAATGCTTTTTAACCACCCTTTATTTTATTTGGAGGACTGTTAAAAGAACAGTTTTCAAAACAAAGAAAATATTTCATACAGTAAAATAAACATTTCTTTCCTAACCAACCTTCTTCCTATATATGTGACAAAGTTCATTATCACTACGCCAAGGAGATAAACAACGAATAGTCCGCACTCTAATACCAGTGTGGTCACCCTAACTATATAAAATACGGTAACGTAAGAACTCTACATAAACCAGAGGTGAGTTCAACTATTTCGGGATCATAAAAGCGTTGGCGTGCTGATGCAATAGTGCAAAAGCAATGAAACTAAAAGGATTGAATATTAACATCAAATGGATGAATGACATGAATAAAAAACAGCGTTTGGTAATGTTTGTGTTAATCTCACAACTTCGTATACATTTTTGCAGAAAGCGGAAAACCGATTACATTCTGGAGTGGAGACCGCGGCTCGCTCTCAAACGTAGCGTAGGACGAACTCCGGCCCGGTGGGATAGCGGTGAAATGGACAGGTCGCGATGGCGCTCATTGGGGGAGGCCCATGTCCAGCAGTGGACTGAGATAGCCTGATGATTAAATATTTGTTATTATTTCATCGTTATCCCACTTAAGACCACTGCTGGACGTAGATCTCCGCTGATTTAAAGAATAGGGGTTTTCATGAGTAAATATTTATCAACATAACGACAATGCTATATTTATAAGACGAAGATGTATTGTGATGGCTCAAGAAAGAATATAGTAGCTTTAATGAACAAAATCTATCGTTCGCTCTTTTCACCTTCCCAAATGTTTCTTGACCTTTAGGAAAGGTTCAATTTCTTAAAGGCATGTATGTCTAAGTCGACGGTAGACGACGGCGGTGATATCATTTAATAACCGAGAGTGCTGCCGTATCAGCAACCTTCGCCTTGCCTGTGCTTCAAGTAACTGATAAAATTCGACCTTGACTTTGTTTTACTCACAGCGAAGCTTTGTGAGTTGCTTCGATTTAAAATTATATACATGTTTACTCACATTTTCTTCATCAACATTAACCCATTTACCGAGTCACCGTTGGACACGGAAATCTTTAAGAAGTCTACAACGATTATCAGATCCTACATATTGACAGATCACCACACCAATCACAAATTTACTTTATCACAGTAATTGATTTGTACTGGTACAACAAAAACATGACATTAAAATTACATACAGAAATGGAAGTATTATTGTATAACATTGTAAGTTCTGTTTTATTTACAATAATAATAATAATTATTATTATTATTATATCATCATGCGAGATCCCTTACGACATATGACGTAGGCAGAGAACATCGAATACCAAATATCTATCTTAACAGTCCTGGCGTGCCTCATTCGTCATTATTTTCATACGTGCACGATGATTACTTATTTAATTTACACAAAGCATTTCGCATCGCATTCCGACAATATTAATATAACCATTACGCGTCCAACAGGAAGTTGAGAATTATTAGAAGCGATTAAACAGTTCACAGATATTGCCGCTTTAGGCCTGCGTTCCCACAACATTCTGATGCGGCTAATTGGTATGCGCAAGCGCAGCACAGCGACAATCTTGCGCATACAGTTCATTGACTCCAGTACGCTGTGTGTTTACAACTTCTCTTCATCCTGCTAAATGACCATCGCGTGGACGGTAAGTGGAAATTGCACAATACATCATAGAATGTTCTTATGTCAGCAACGTCCTGTTAAAGACGATGATGCTGCCAGCTAGGATATATTGTCGCCAACTAGCCACAGTGCTGCCATCTGTTCATTAACTATGATGCCATTACACCAAGATACACAAACAGGTGTGTTAAATATATTATAAATGAATTTTTACGTATATCATCATCAGCCTATCTCAGTCCACTGCTGGACATAGGCCACCCCCAATGAGTGCCATCACGCCCTGTCCTCGGCTTGTCATACGTATATAGTTAACAATAAAAAGTAGCAGCTGTAAGGCGTAAACAACTTGCAAAATAAAAAATCAATTAAATAAATAAAACTAAAATGACATTTCTACAAAATTTGTTATTCTGTAGACGTGATAATACAGTTTATCTCTTGATCCTTACTATAGGCAACTTGCAAATTAAAGTTTATATGCTTATTCATTTAGACTCACATAATTAATACATGATGTACGTACATACATTTTAGTAAAACATTACATCATTGCTATAAATAGTCCTTTGACAATGTAATCAGTTCATACCTTGATAAGATAGATTTGACCTCTAAGAAGGACTAACACCAATTTTTTAACTTGAGCTCAAACTGATATCCCCGGTATTAACATATAAAATTCCATGTTTAGATACGGAGATGGAGAGAAAGGGTAACAGAGAACTAAAAAAGATGCAATTTGCGGTAGGTAGTCAATGAGTACTGTTAGCTCACTATATAGAAATGTGTGTACATTCGTTCCTCTTAAAATTTGTCCCCCAACCGGTTTTACAGTTCTAAAATAACTGAACTCAGGACTCACATGACGAATGTAATTACCCAGTTTAACTTTATTTTGAGTTACACAGCGTTCCCTGGAATAAGAAAGAAGGTTGTCGATAAACGTAAAAGAAATTTCATGTCAAGAACAAGTCTCATATTTGTTACATTTATCGATTACATTATCATCATCAAACCTTTTCGTCATACCACTGATCGTCGCAGGTGTCTAACAATGAAAGAGTTGAGGCCAGTCCGCCACGCTGGCCAAGTGCGGTTTGGCAGACTTTACACGTTATATGTATATAACATTATAAAGATCTTTTATGCTGTAGGCCACCTCACGATGTTTTCCTTTATCGTTTAATTGATAAATATATTATCGGATTTTAATTAATTTTATTGGTATTAAATGAAATTTGTTGTGAACAATAACGATCCTTACAACATTTTAATTTAGACATACGTAATTAAAAGTTAAAGGCAGACGCTTTGAAAGAGAGTATTGGTTTAAAAATAAGAATGGCCACACTCCAGTGGTTCGAACATGTAGAGAGAACGGCTTCTGAAAGATGATAAGACAGATATACACTACGAATGTTGATGAACGCAGGAGACGAGGGAGGCCAAGGCTCACTTATATGGACCGAATAGGTCAAATGGTGACTGAGGTAAGAGGTAGAAGTCTCCGAAACCGACGCGCATGTATAAAGAGAGTTATTAATATAGAAGAAGCACGTAGGTTTGTGCAAAGATTAAAGTAATAGGTAATCGGTGCTCTCTGCCTATCATTATAACAAAATATCGACAAAATGTTGCCACCCCTACCATAATTTAGTTGGCCTACTACACTACCTTGCGACATTGTCATAAAATTTATTCTGATCGTCGGCCACCGCTACGTGTCGCTGTAAAGTGTCTTTCGGGTGACATAAATATGTCGTTCAACATAGACATGAGTGGCAAACATGCATAGACATTGTCACGCCTATTTCCCATGGATGTAGGCGGAGAGAAATAGATGTGATAATAAGAAAAAAAAAAGCATTTTGAAAATCGGATTAATATGTTGTGAGAACAGTACATCAAAGCTTCGTCACTCTATATTAAAACTACTTAGTAATTTAGTTTTTGATTTTTTACCAATCAGCTCTATAGGTGAAAAGATGTTTGTTAATTTAATTTTTAGATAAAACAATCATATTATACCTCAGTTCAGAATTCAGATTTTCTTTTATGTGAAGGGTATAACAAATGAACAGGGGGTCACAATAGGTAGTCGTTTCCACGCATGAACATCAGCAATGTACCTCTTAGAAATTTATGGCATTAAAATATAGTGGTGGCAATATCCCTTGTGAATTATGTACATACTCGTATATACCTAAGTATATACAAGCTCTCTCATTTCCTGCCAACACATAGAAATATTTATAGTTCATAGTGAATTTATAGTCATTATTAGATGTACTCTTTTATGACTCAATTTATATTACGCCTATATTTCCCCGTAGTTGGAGGCAGATATGTAATACAACACAGTGACATACACCAGTCACTATTAAAATTAGTTGGAATATTTAAGACATTTGAGGTATAAAATAGATAAACCATATAATCCGATTTGCACAAAGCTGTGCGCATACTGAACCTCGTCTAAATATAGATTGAATCGCGAAAATTAATCTGTCAAGGAATCAACAGAGAAATAAATAAATATATGTGATTTACGCTTCGAGCAGTGGACGTAACGGCTTCGCAATAAACGAAGATTGTACATTAAAAATAGATTTATGACTGTTTTGTTTGGAAGCTAAGCGCGCTGTGATCAGTGCACAGTACGTTTGTTTGTTTGGTCGCCCGTGTGCGCGCGGCCTAAGGTCAATTAATTGAGGTGCTGATTGGCTTGGTAATTCGTAGCTTTGTCATTGTCTTAGCATGATTATAATAATCATTTTCATTTCCGAACGTTCAATGCATCCTCAGTTCAATATTTCATAAATCAGTACATATAAAATCATGCCTGTGTTTCCCGGAAAGTGTAAGGAGAGGAGTTTAGCACAATCAATATTCACCAGTTGTTATTTGTCCCATTATGAAATAATGCGCCTATTGCCATACACCGGGCAATGGATGAGTGCCCAGTATGATTTGATCGTTCGTGACCGCACGGTTTAATATCAGTTAATTGATATGCGTTGATTATTTATTAGCAGAGTTATTTGTAACTTTTTCTACTATTATTACTTCATAATAATATTCATTGTCGATTTTTTTTTTAATACTTAAATTCATTCTCTAACAAGTTGTTACCAAAAAGGTATACTGAATAAATAAAATTATGAGATAATAGTACATATTAATAAAAAAACACACATACATATATGTGAAACATTACGTATATCTTCAATTTAGTATTCCACAAACAATAGAAATACGAGCATTTTGCTAGAAAACACCGCCGCTTAATGCGATTTACCTAATCGCCAGTGTGCGCACGGTTTAAGGTCAATTATGGTGAAACTCGTTTATTGGCTTAATTAGTTCCTGTGTGAACTTTTTATACGGTCTTTGTAATGTAGGCTACTATATTGCATGGACGCATTAGCGCAGACAAATGAACCAAGTAGTGTTACAGTTATATGAGTGTGTTTGTTTGTCTATGTTGAATAAAAATATGTAAAAATGGCGCTATAATTATACATGTGTGCGTATTTTGTGTGTGGAATAGAGATACGTTGCAAATAGCGTTATAACTAATTATGTGTGTCCTTATGTATGTGTGTGTGTGTTTGTGTAAATAATTAATAATAATGACCATAATGTATGTTTATTTTATTCTTCGTTTTCCTCGATTGTAATGTGGTTATTGTTCAAAGTAGTAATTATTTCATATTAAAATATAGTTTAAATACACTATTTAACGACTAAGTATATATAGTATAGGCTTAATTCACGTTTATTTTTGGGGATGGGTTAACCCCACATATATTTTTACGTGTATATTTAAAATTCTCCCATAACGTGTTACAGATTGATATTTATTACTATCTTATATTATTAGTAAAACATATTTACAAACAAGTTAAAAATGTGTCATTAAAATTTAGTTTCTCAACTGACGTTTGTAGGTGTGCCCAACTTAAAATGACCTGAAGTATTTAGGTGGGTATGTACAAACAAGAAACTATTCGGTCCAAATAGATCATAACCAGAGCTCAACCGCTGACAGACGATTTATATTTGTAATGTGGGATATTATTGAAAGTAGTCGTTTGCCAAATCATCTGGCCGCATTCCGCTACACTTAGTTTCCTTGTACGTGGGTTAAGTGTACATAAACTGCTTATATACATACATATATATGTATAAGAGAGTGGTTGATATACATGTGTAAGAATGTAATACAAAAGTATGTCAGGTATGTTAGGACAGATATATTTCGCTCTCGGTGCTTTCTGCCTACCCCATGAGGTGATGTTGTCAAGGCTGATACCCATGACTTGATAAGAATAATCAACGGGATACACATTTCATTGCGAATATTACATAATTTTTTTTAAATATTTAGCCTAGCAAATAAGCAGACGAGCTGCTGGTCACCGTCGCCTATGGACACTTGCAGCGCCCGAGGACTGGCCAATGCTTTGCCGGAGACCTAATGCTTAAATGATTGTTATGCTTGATAATAATGCTTAAATTATTATAATTCTTAAAACTCGATGTTGTCTTCGTTGTATAGATTACAGGTTACCCGAGCAAACATTGTAGTCAAGCTCACTTATTTATTAAAACAAAAACTGTAAGTACTACCAGGACGATGCCCAGGTAATTGATGAGAGTTATACAAAACATTGTCGATGGACGAAGTTATTAATGTACTTAGTCTCCTGACTTACATGTTCTGAAAGAAATATTTTTTGCTCTTTTTTATTAATTTTGAATAAATTAGTAATAAATACAAACAAGCACAAACAAAGTCGCTTACTACTTGAAGGAAATTCTAATAAGAAACGGCGAGCACAGACGAAGCCTTACACCACTTCCTAGTGCAGGAAATTGTCCTACAGAACTCCTACTTCTTTATGACGTACACAATAAAGTTCAAAATCGTTACAAAACCGACATAAGAATCACGTAATATGTTTTATATAGCAGTGTCAGCAAACGACTACAAGCACTAAATATTATGTAACACACATAAACGTCAGAAATTATTAGTTACGATGAAGTGTGTTCAGTAATTCGCGTTGACGTGTGAAAACGGATGTACTCATCGTGAAACGACACAATATAATGCTAATAACAGTGCCGTCTATTGCGAAGACTTCCGGGTTCGATTCCCGTGAGTGATCAAGATTGATTTAGATATTTCTCACTTTTTTTATTTTGGTTTGCTAGAGAGAAAATAAACACAAGAAATGGTTGATTAAATAGACATTTGTAAATCTAAAGTAACTTTGAAACCTCTCACAGCAATGTAACAACATACCTGTAATTTCCTAAGGGATAGGCAGATGAGTGTAGCACACTGTCTTTTTCACCAGCTACGTGTGTCCCACACATACACGCATACAAGGCACAGATCTAGATTCAGAGCCACTACTAGAAATTTCTATTCGAAAATCTAAGTTATAAATTTCTACTAAAAATCCAATAATACCCGACCCGGGAATAGAATCCAAGACCTCTCGATCAGCATTCGCGCTTTTAACCACTCGACGAAGTGGCAGTCAACGAAAATAACTGAAAATGTCAAAAATATTGTACTGGTTATCGATACAATGATGGTAAATAACAAACTTAATTTTCGTACTCGTTTATTGAATATTGATTCAAGTTTCCGGAAAAAGGAACAGCGCGTTAAGGAAAATAAAATTACGCATCGTTTAACCGGAAAGGAAAAAATTTCAAAAGTATTAATTTATAACTCAACATAATGAATAAGTAAACTGAAAAATTAGGTAATAAATAATGAATTATACATTCGACTTATTATTTCTATGATTCCTTAAAGCCGTTCAACACATACAAAGATTTTTCAACCGGGTATTTTGTAATAAAACAGAGACTACGTGAGTTGCTGCAATACTCCTACATGAGATGCATATACGTTGAAATTAGGTACGTTTCTAAAACAGGTAGGTAGAAAATCACTGAGTACGATCAGCGAGCGGGCGGCTAATATGACAAATTTAATATTTGGTTCCACATTTCGCAATGGAACTGTACCTATACGGACTGACCGTTGCGTCTAAGGTTACCGCAGAGACTTTAGAGTGTAAAACACACAGTAGGTGCAAAGGGAAATTAATTTTATTATTATTATATCACGTCAGATACCTTACTAGGTAGACAGAGAGTACCAAATGTAAAATCCCTTTTCCTATAGACATGTCGTATTTTTCCACATTCAGGATTTTTTTATACACGCACGTCAATCCTTTCTCTGGCCACTCGGAATCTCGAAGACTTTTAATTGTCCCATCATTTAATAACTGACTTATTCGTTAAAGATAAGAAAGTCTTTCGCTTGTATCCACTACAACTTTATACCCGCTCTTATATACCTACATAATTATTTAAGCGTTTTCACATTGACTAACTCAACTCAATAGCAACTGACTCGCAGTGGAATTGTTATAAGTTTTAAGTGTGGTAATCGTGTTTTGATATATCTCAATACTAACTTCGGTAGATTGACTGCTATAGTCTGTTTCATGAAGCATATTGTTCCTTGCAGACACAAATGTCCTCATACTGTAGAAGATAACTTATCGTCATTGATATTGGTATCTTATATCATGCGATACCATTTTCAACTCAATATCTTACCTTAATTATATTTAACAATACCCTTTGTGAGAGAACAATAATGAGATTAACATATTTATTATTACCAAAACAATCCAAAATTTGAAGATACGGAGATTCTCAGAAGGCGGGCTTATCAACAAGCAATCTACATCAGTCATCCTTTGGGTAGAAGTCAGGGAAGAAACAAGCAAATACGGGGGCAGAAGTGTTCGAATATAAAATAATTATAATAAATATATGTATGTAAGTTATAAAAAAACTAAAAGCTAAACAATCAATTATAATCTTTCCAGATTATGGCATATAACAATTCCTTGTTCACATTTTGTACATTTTATCTCTCAACACATTCTTCCCATGGACGCGTTGTTTACACTATTAATTCTAAAGACACTAGGCTTTGCCTTTCAAATTCTATTGTTCTATATCTTTGTAAACATGTAGCGCAAACAAACGAGTAAATATGTTTTCAGAGCATGTTAAACATACTGTTATGTTTTATTGAGATATCCACTCTTCCCTGTCACGTAGACAAATATTTACCGGTTAACCAATATTCAACCAGGTGGAAAACCGACACCAGTTGATATAAAGATATATGTTCTTACACGCGTTCATGTCCCTTGCTTTTAGCTTCGGACTAATTGTGTCTATAATTAGTTTATAACTACAATTAACCAGTACTTTCATAACTACAACTACCTTTTCATTAAAAATTGTTCCACCTATTGCAAGTATAAATTGTGAAAAACGAAGACCCGACTACCTTGGTCCAGTACGCATTAAGAGAAGCAAATGTGTTTGCGAAACAGTGATTATATGACTTTCGAATTAGTTTAGCATCGATTTCAATGTAAAATAAGGATAAGGTACATACATTGGTCTTGGTTTCAACAGCAACTGGAAGGGAGCTGAATATTCCGTTACGGTAACAGCTGAACTGGAAGCTGGAGTTTTAGTCATGAATTCAAATTGCTACCTGTACGGGTCTAATGCACAATAATGACATTTATATGGCATTCTTAAGTATTGCTCCATTTCTCCATAAAGGATGCCTTATCTTCACCCATAACTTCATCGATCTACGTAACTTAGTCCGAGTGCTACGCGATTCTCTTATGTTGTGATTTTTTGTCCTCCCGCTGACTACGCGCGGGCTAAACAATTTCCCATTGTGACACATTTTAATAATAGTACACTTTCCTAACTCAATAGATTGCAGCCACCCGGTCTGCTAACTCCCTTTGCCCAGCGTGGCAGACTATGATCTTAACCGGAGAGGACCTTAAGAGGAGACCCGTGTTTAACACTGAACCTATGAAAGGATTGATGAAGATGCTGAAGAAAAATAAATTCTCCAATTTAGAATGACAGAGTTCAGGGTTCAAATCTAAAAGCTACTGCATACTGATATCCAGTTACTAATGTATATGTGATAGGTAAATTTACTACGCCCTGAATAACAGTAAGTACATACACTTTAATACTTGTATGAGAAAATGCGCTGGTTAAAGTAATGAACAGGAATTACGTTATTATGACAGAAACTGAAGTTTCAAAATCGTATTTTCTATATCATCATCAAACCATGTATCGTTCCAGTGTTGGACACAAGTCTTTCGTGGAAATTTTTAAACTTCAGTGTCAGTAACAACCACGTTAGTCCTAAACGTTATACCGGCATAATATTATAGGGTGTTAGTCATCAGTATAACAAAAACTATGAAAAAATGTTTTTAATGTAGGTACCGTTCAGATAATGTCCCACTTTCTCCAAAATAATATTAGTTTCGACGATAAGTAGGCGATTACTCGTAACTAAACCATGAAGAAACAGAACGAACATCACCAATAAATAGCAGCAAGTCTGTAACAGTCAACAATTCGATTAGAATAGAAACCAAAATAATAATATACATTTACTAGGAACAACAGGTTTCTTTCATGTTTCCATCAGTATTTACTGCCCTTTGACAGAGGCAATAAACATACAGAATATTGTTTTTGGTAATGTTCCAAAACAATAGTATACTGCAGTTTCATTTACGTGGAAGATGCTAATTGAGTATGTTCAGTTATATTTAATACGTTCGCCAGAGGTCTGACACCGGAGCAGGAAGCGATAAGCGATGTATTAATAACAAATATATGTATATTAGATTAACTTCATACGCGGCCATCTGACACCAAATAAGACAGAGGCTGTGCTATGATAACCAGATAGCTGATAAACTACATACATACATGTAAATAACATACAATTACTGTATACATCTTTTTTGCATCCAAACAGAGAACAAATATTTGTGCTCACCACACATAGTGGTTCCCTATGGTAATGGAATCCACACTAAGTCTCTGCAGTCAAGTTCCCTAACCACTGGACTAACGACTGCATCAATTGTGGCTGATAGATTAAAACAACTAACATTTTATGCTAAAATAATAATTCCATACACTTCCTTCGCTTCAGTTTTCTTCGCTTATCGCTACTAGGTGTTGGTAAGACAATTTTCCACATTTTAATGCAGTGATGCTGTGAGGATGGAGAGCATCTGCTTGACAAGGTTACGGAATACACGTGGCGATGGCTATTTTGGAGTGAGCACAAAAGAAATGTAGTACGATCGTATGATGCTATGTACTTATACATATATACCGGTATATACTTAAAAATATAGAAACATCCATTTTGTTCTCAATACGAGATAAAAGATAACAATGTTTATTATATGATAAGCCTAGTGGTTTAGCTATCTATCGGTTTCGCACTACGAAATCCTTGGGTTCAAATTCTAGTGAGCGTCAGTCTTTACAAAAATTATGTGATTATGTGTGTGTTTTAAGATTTAAATACACAACGTATCAAATTCGTTGACTTAACGTAATTTTCGGGATGTAAACGTAACTGGTGAAACGTGAGAGTGTACCTACTACACTCCTTTGCTTACTTCGTTAAATATTTTTTTACGTACTCACGAATTAATACCGCAATTAAAGCTCGCAATAAAAATAGCATTTTAAAAAACTGCATAAGCACGATAAATATTCAGAAGAAAAATATCGCATCACCACAGTTCACCGTCGACAATGTAGTATGTTTAGTTAGCAACACTAATATGATATTGGGTTGTTATGGAACACAAACAGCGCAAACAATAGCCGCGTTGAGGAACGTTTGTTTAGTAAACTGTAACCGCGTCGCGTGGTAGCTTAGTCGCGCTTGTGGAATGTACAACATGAGACGAGATGCAGCCATTATGTGTTTAACGCTTTAAATTCCGATTTAGGAAGTCACTGGATAGGAATGGCGTGCTCATTTTTCCACGTCATATTTAAAATGAGATATCAATCTCCTTCTGGAACTTTCTTTAAGGAATATGACGTGGAAGACGGGGAAGCTTAACTTTTTTCTGGAACTTTCTTAAAGCATTTGGAAGTTGATGAAACAGTTTTTTTAGAGTCGTTCATTAATAGTTCCTATGATATTGCTATTGTTTAAGACCAACGTAGCTTGCCATCAAGGAGGATGTCCGCCAAGGAGTGAAACACTGCCAGCATTTGTTCCCGGATTACATATCTTCAAAACAAGGGTGGATAGACATTTCCGAGGCATGCGTACCTCGCTGGCAGATGCTAGCCTCTCAAACGATAAAAAAGAAAATATCTCTATGTTTGTGTCTTTAGGCATAAATCACCTACAGGTGGCACCTCTGCATGTTTGCTTGATTTAGTGCCAATTAGTAAAGCATTAGCGTTCAGATCATACTTTGTCAATAACTTGAGGTCTTTAGCTGATAGTAATTAAGGTAGTACCATTCATGAGAAGTAGAAATATGTGGGTACAGGGATAAAAGGACTATATCATTACCGCAGGTACTTAAACGGGAAGGCTAAGAACACAAAGTGAATAATTATAATATACGGATCTACCTCTTAAAGAATTATTTCACAATTCTATCTGGCAGCAGGCAATGATTCAAATAATGAATCTTCCATTTAAATAACTTCAGTAATATGGCTCTCTACGTTGTCTTAAATTGTTATCGCTGAAATAGTTATATCTCTATTTTGTACTGATTGCTAATACATAATTTTAATTTTTTTTCAACAATCTTATTTTAACCACCAAAATTCTGATCTAAATCTGTCATCCTAACAAGTGAGTTATAGTTTTTCTTGGCAAAGCACTGTACGATTGACAGCTGAAGGCCGCGATTTCGATAATAAAATGGCGTTTTGATGTTCCTCAGTCAATGAAGTCACGGATGTCTCCGATGAGAAGATCAAAGGCATCAAAACGTTTGATGTTCTTACGATTTGCAGAAATTGTGATAGTCCATTGTGCTCTATATATTTTAAATATTATGATTAATAATAATGGTTCATTTTTTGATTTAATTAAAAATTTAGTATCTAATAGTTCTTAATCAATTTTTAAGTTATTGACCTCTCAGTCACATGATTCCAATAGATGACGATTAAATTCGTTTGCATCAAAAAATCAAGTCAGTCAATATTTGTTATATTAAATAAAACGCTTTGGGAACTTCACGACACATGTACATTGATATCAGGAACTCAGAAATTTTTCTCATGTGTTATGGCTATGGAACTCTGAACTAAGAAAGAATGTCTAACAAGCTTACGGCCAGCAGGCGCGTAACAGCTTACCACAAGCTACACGGTACACCTACACATCTCCGTAATCGGAACATAAGGAACAATATCACTACCCAATTCTGGGTAATAAGCGGTGCAACCAACATAAGAAATATAATATATAGAACATACATACACATAAGATCTAATATTGTGAATAAAACTACGCTAATATATGAGTTATCGTACAATTCCATTAATTTAACGTCGGATTAAATAATCGCAGTAATACATAAAATGAAATGGGAAGCCGTTATGATAGATAGCGTCTAGCGCAACAGTCACATTAAATCATAGTTAAATATATCAGAAAATATTTGCGACTTGAGCACGCGAAATAAAGCAGTCTTGGTGTTACAACGATTGCCATTAGAACAAATTTATTGTAGGTACACGGCACATGTGCGCGCGGTGGACTGGACGAAACGGTATTAAATTTTTTTTTAGGTTTTAACATTTTTTAAAACTTTACATAATATTGTCTATGGTTGTATGTTAACGTGTAAATCTACCGATCGAAATCGAGATTACCTGTACTAATTTTACATACAAGAATGGAACAAGTACATACATATATTTGGCTACATTAATATCGATAATGTCAAAGTATTTTGATTAGTTAATGAAATATTTTACTCTACTAACTAATTTTATTATAGGGAAATCCGTTAGCGTTCATTATCAACTTCTACATAACATGTAATATGAAAAAAAGGCCAGAAAACATCATTGAACATTTCGTAAATACATATAGCACAAAATTTAATCAAAAAATTATGTACACCAATTTCTGTAAACAAAAATAACACTACCTGAGGTACATAATTCATGTTCATATGTGTGCATGTATTGACTAGTGTGAATCATAACCGCATGTATAGGTACATTGATCATTGAGTTGTATATGTAAATTGGCAAGCGCGCTCGAACGGTATAGTTTATAACTAAAATAATATGAGTGATCTGCTTAATTTAAAGACATCCTTGTATTTATATTGGCGTCGGCGAAACTGATTCTACGTTGAACGGGAACTAAATATTTACTGGAACGCCGATCTACGTTATTTTGTTTAAAAGTACACTTCAAATACATTGATTTTGATTCATTTTATCATACGTGTCATTCAAAAAAGGTTCATCATATTCATCTACTGAAACTTACTCTTGAGCCGGGAGTCGTAGGTTCGATTGCCGCCCTGAATATTTAAATAACGATGTGATGAACACAAGTATTTGTTTTATGTCTAGATGAAAAAATATCTATCTATATGTATTTTGTAGTTTATTAGGCGCCTGGTTACCATAACACGAACACTCTTTAGGCTTTCTTTCGGATCAGATGGCTGTGTGTAAAGATGTCTCAAGATATTATTATCATCGTCAAACCTTTTAGCTTTCTATTATTGGATACCTGTCTGTCACTACCTTCCTCGCTGGCCTAGGTTTACTGGCGGCCTTGACGCTCCTTAGAGAACATTACTCATTGCTCAATAGC